>VZTO01008102.1:0-17790 GCA_013400615.1 Syrrhaptes paradoxus | reverse complement strand
AGCACTAGAAAGACTTTGAAAAGTGGATTCCTTAAGGGCCATTTAAGAGCTATGGAATCATAGTATTCTTAGAGTAAAACAGATCACATTTTTAGTAAAAGATAGCCTACTATGTGACTATTAAACTGAAGACTTCGCTCACTTGCAGGATTAATTTGCCACATGGTTTTCAAGCATCATCATTGTGGCTGTCAATTTTTTTTTTATGACTGGGCAATTACCACCGCTTTTAAGATACAGGCATGACCAACACAGTTCTATTAAAATCACATGGCTACAAAGTATGTCACAATAAAATATATATATGAATGAATTGACAATAGCTAAATCAGCCATGTACAAACAAAGCCACCAGCCAAAGAAGAGCAGATGATGTCCTAATAGACCTATAAGGTCTACTTACATTGTTGATGTTAGTAGAGGAAGGAATGCAAAGAGTGAAATCTGTGAAAATGTCCTTCATTTTCAGAAAGAGTGAAGCAGGTCCCTCCACTGATGACCCATATCTTGCGGACCATATTGTGCATCATATGAAGGGCTTAGAAGAGACATTAGAAGAAGATGAAAGAAAAAATATCTTAGCAGGTGTGCATAGGGCAACAGGTCTGGGAAAGAAGCAACTAAAGAGTAACTCCCTAGCTGTAGATAAAGTAGAGTAACTGAGTTGCGAAGATATCTGGATACGTAAGACCATTTATCCAAAAAACTGTCCTTGAATTCCATAAGCTGAACACTAGAAAGCCTTAGTCATGGCCATCTTTTAAGTGCAATAGATGTGTTAACATCTGACAGATATAGAGGAAGACACCATTTCTGACAATATCCCTGGATTTGCACCACCCTGAATCAACTGTGTGTATGAAAATCTTTGCATGTAACGCTTCACACACCTCTCCCAGAAACTATCCCTGTATAGCTAACTGCCAAGCTCATTCGCCTGACTTTCTGCTTTAGCAAGTCTATTTCGGTTACCAGGTAGCTCTTTGAACCATTTCTACCTTTTGGAATAAGCAGTTCTGTGACTAAACCTGAACATTTGAAAGTTTGCCAGGCTTGAACCTTTTGCTCCCATGTCACTTCATATATCCAGTGTATGCCATGTAATCTCAACAAACTGTGCAAGTGTAATTTGCAAATTTCTCCTCTCCTTCAAAGAAGTATACAAAGAAACTTAATTAATTCATGTTTGAAAAGCTCTGCGATCCTCATAAAGAAGTTATTATGTGGCTGCCCCATAATGAATTCTTACAGCTGAGATGAGGAGAGAAGGAAAAGGAGAAATGCAATATTGCCTAATGTCAGCAACATTCTTATCATTATGCATTACAGATACAAACACTTCTAAATACTCACTGCTGTAAAACATTTTTTGATGCAGGAGTTTGCCTTCAGAGCCCTATTAAAAAGCAAATAAAACTGCTGAAATCCCTTATTAAAGTGGTCGAAATCACTTTTCATCTTGAGAAGTTCAAAAACACTGTCCAAGGCAAGTGTGAACAGATGATTCTAAATTCCTGAAAAACAAGAACGTAATCTGCAGTTTCTAGCTACAGTAGACTCAAACGTACTGCAACAATATATGTAATCGTTCTTTACTGCATTGTTCACTGGTAAATTGAAACGTGATTTTTCAAGAGGTACAATTTGAAGAAAATATCGCCTTTTTTATGTGGTCAAAATATATCCCAAAATATGTTTAGGTGACTGTCTTTTTTTGCTTTGCTTCTTTAACAACCATTTCACACATTTTTACTTATATACCCTAGATTATGGGAACTGAATTTAAAAATTTAAAATCTAGCTTTTATTTATATATTTGTTTGCTTTCTGCTTTTCATGAAGTGGAAATATTTCAACCAAGATTGCATTTCCTTTATTATAGAGGAGCTTACAAACTTTACAGTGGTTTTGTGTCAAATCTTGTTGGAGAAGAGAGAATGTTGTCCTTCTACTTAAAACAAAGTTATTCCCATTAGAAGTAGGGGGAGGGAAAAGTTCTCATCTGTCCCTTTTTTCTAGTTTTAACACCATGACAATATTTTAAGTCAGTCTCTGTAAATGCTTCCTTTAAAAAGCCTGTATTTGGAGCCTACGTTGATTAGGCAAAATCCCTTTGAATTCTCTAAACTTTCCTAAGCTATATTTTATCCCAAATGAGCCCTAGGAAAAGGATCTACACATCATATAGACATAGGATCCCCAAGCTACGAGCTCTGACAACTAACTGCCTTGTTAAAATCATAGCAAATTATTAATCTTCTGTTTCTTGAGAGCTTAATTATCTTTCTCTTTCATGCTTTGTTTGTTAGACTTTGAATTTCTGTCTTTTCCTTCTATTCTACCCCAAGAAATAATCAGCTGACTTTGAAATGCCAAGTTTTCCAGTGTGCCTTCTCCAGAGAATAATATAAATGTCCACTGCAGAAAAAGACTTTCCATATTTGGGGCTCTATGACATTTTCCAAAACACTTCCACATTAGTATTTTAATATATACTTACAATGTATCTTGTGCATCTTCATTTAGACTCCCATTTTTTGTTTTACCCTTCTTGTCACACAAGATGCTTGTTGTTTTCTTCTAATAACACCAAACAAGCAAATGATGTAATGAAGAAATATTTCAGCAATGTCTTATTCAGATGCATTAAACAGTTACAATCACTAAATACCTAGAGTAAATTAGGGATCTCTTTTGCATATGCATACACTTTTCTTTAAGTGTTGCCACTCAAGGAAATATAAAATACTACATTGAAAAAAAGAAACTGTTATGGCTAGCCAGGGTTTTTCACGGTACTATTCTTTTCCCAGGATCTCATTGCATTTTTAATTAATTCCATATGCTTTATTGCCATCAGACCTAGCACCTCCCCAGCAAAAGCAATCTACACTGCCCTGCCACTTAAGGGCAAGGAGCACCAGTGCTATCGAGGCTTGTCATCTTTCCTATTAGCTTGATGTCTTTATTCACAGGCCATCTGCACCACCAAGAGATACCAAGGCAGCTAATGTCAATATGAACAAATGCTNAATGAAGCACAGCAGCATTCACACTATTAATATATATATTAAAATGAACTGCTAATATAAAGAAAATACAGACACATTACAGCACTTGGTCATTCAGGAATGTCCAAAGCCACATTTTGGATTTCCCTGTAACAAAAAAGAAGCTGATGATCAAGATCCACTCTATCTACTACACAGATTAATCACCAGAGTACAAAATTTAAAATGTCTGTTTTTGTGCTCATGTTTACAGGCTGACAATTAGCATTACTCCTAATTTGTCCAAGAATACAGGGACAAACTCATCTTTGTTACAAGAGAAACTGTCTTCATCTTTATTATGTATTGCGAAGATGACAGGTGAGAGCAGACGCATTAAAAATATCTACTTGGGATTAAACTGCATGAAACTTGAAGCTACCTTCCACAGCAGCAGCTCAGCTAGAACTCAGGTCTGTGGTTACAGCGAACCCAAGCATTTCAGCCCTCCTGATGGAGCACTATGTTGTTCCTCCAAGTTGCAATACGATGAAAATGCCAACTCATTTTCAGTTCATATTCTCTCTTGCAGAAGAAGGGTATGATTGTGAAGGATAGCTGAGATCTTTTGTGGCAATGCAGTAGTGGCAAGACAGACCTAGTTGTATCTTCAAGGCTACTGAATGCACACACAGACTTTGTCAAAAACTGGCTCTGTGTGTACTAGAAAAAAATTACAGATACAGCTATACCAGAACAGCTCTACACTCTATACACAAGTCCTCTCCTTGCAGCTATGTCAGCTCAAGGAATTATCTTGCTTGCATAGTTTCAGATAGTTCTCAATGAAATATGCTTTTTTGAAGGGGCAAGGGTGCACATTAAGTTCATTGTGGGCTTCACTACACTAGTGAGAAGTGTGATTCCTCTCCTTCATCCTACTCCTGGTATTGCCAACAATCATCTCAAATGAAAACCAGAAATACCCCTGCACAATTCATTCATTAGGCAAAGCAGCAGCAGTTCTCTACAAGTCTCAATACGTGTCTGGAGAGAAATACAACTGTAGAAGTTGTGTGCACAACATGGACAGGCTCTTATGCCCAATACTATATTCATTAGATTTAGAAATCACCTTTTTGTAGGGATATAGGTTTGTGTTTTAACTCTATTACAGCTGTATCTTGCATTTTCTCTGAATTATGATGTCCATTCTATTGCAGTTGCTCTTCCTCAGGAATGTTTAATCAGTCTTAGAATCATACATCTTAATTATAACTAATTCACAAGATCCTTTCATGCTATAAGAACACATCCTGCAAGTTAAGGAAACAGAGACATTCTTGCAACTCTCTGTGGAAATCGACATTAACCTTTCATTAGTGTTACTGATAACAACAGAAACACACCTGAGTGTATTACAAAATATAACAGATGCACTCCTGCACCTCCCTACTCCTAAGCATCATTAGGGTAATTCTAAATTCAGCTAGAGTGCCTCAGGCACTGAACTGCATGAAACAAATGACATAAGTTACTAATGCAATTTCAGTCAAAAAAAGCAGAGGTTTTCAAAGCTCATTGATGGGTCACTCTGCATCTGGATTAGCAGATTACCCCTAAAATTAACATGCCCTTCTTTAACCTCTTTTGGACAGTAAAATTCTATGAATTTTGCTTGCTGATGTAGCTTTTGTTTCCCTTCAGAGTTGGATAGAGGATTTAAAAAGTCAGTCTTGTCTCCTCTTGTATCTGACGAGCAATTCATATCCAGGCTTACTTTCTGATTTACTGATCAATCTATGGGAAAGGTTATACAGTGACAAGAGTTTGAAAAACTGATAGCAAAGTTTGAAACAAACAATAGCTAGGCAAACTATTTACAAGATAAGTTGTCACAATTTATCAAAGTCTATCATTTTTGTGGGAACACAGTAAGAGATAGTGCTTGAACTTGCTATTAAAATCTTTATGCTACCAGAATCTTGTGCATGTTTTTATTTTTTAACAAAAACAAAAAATGAAAATCAAACAGACTTGGACTTCAAAATCTGGAGTGTTCAAGTCAGGGATTTTGGTTCACTCCCTCTGCAGCTTTTAGAGCTTGTTCTTACCTATATTCTATTTGTCACCCTGTGACTATGCACATGGAGGAGCTTTGCCATCTCCAGTCACTGGTCCAGGGAAGTGTGTCTATTTCCTCTACTAATTCTATACTGGGAAAACCACTCTGAAAAATGACCTTTTCCCCAGCCAATAAAGATTCAGAAAGTGTAAATTATATCATATGGCAGCTGATTTGATCAAGGGAACATGGCATTTGCCATATGTAAAGCTGGCTCTGACAGCTTAAACAGTGGCAAAGAACAAAAAGTAAGTCTTAGAACCACAGAAACGAGAGCCTTAATTTAGAATACTTTCACCTTGAAGTGGTGAAAATACAGAGTAAAGAAGTTCAATTAAATGAAAAAGCCTAATGTTGGGGCACAATAACTTGCACTGGCTTGACCATACTACGTCAGATTTCTGTATTCCTCCATACTTTCATTTGTATTATGGAAAGAAGCTATTCTTCTCAAAGGTATGTAAGGCTGAGAAAAAAAACAAACCAAAACATATTCATTATGTAAAAGAAAACAGAACTATTACAGTTAAACTGAGGAAGATACACTGCATATGCTACACAAAAGCTGAAGAAAGCAAGATTATACATGGCTAAAAATACTAGTAAACACTAATAACAACACTGTAACAGTATTAAAATTTGCACAGAAGAAACTTCTTCATTTGGGGAGTGGGGGAATCCTATTCTCTAGTTCCACTTTTGTTTTGTTTTGAATATTAACCATGTGCAGAGGTAATTCCATAAGTACCCCAGTGCTAACATTCCCTTCTCTGCCTCTATAGTACTAAAAATATATTTTATATCATTCCTATGATAAAATGAAAAGGTCTATTTATCTGAAAAATGATACTTCAGCAATCCCCTTGCTGATTCCATGTTGTGTGATATTGCAAGGTAGAGCATGTCAGGATACTTAAGCCAAGGGTTTGAACCTGTGACCTAAGAGGTGAAAGTACTCTAGAAGATACAAAATACCTTAGTAGATCACCATCACCTAATAAAGAGGAACCAGGTTTGTTATAAACTTTTAACTTCCAAGATTGTCTTGCCCTAAATGGAGCAATATTGATGAGAATGAAATAGATTATATATACTAGCACAGGAAAATGCTATACTGAATCATCAACTCTATCAAGCCTTATCTGTACTGAAGCAAAGAATCTTGCCCTCTTGCCATTAAACACAGTGTGTGGTATTTCACCTCTTCTATACACACACATGCTAGATCTACAGTCTCCTGCAGCATATCAGAAAGCATAAACCAGTGGCAATAATATGATGTGTTGTGCATTTTACCAACCCAACTTGGCAAAGCAGTAATTCTTCAATAACTATGGAACATCTGCAGTTTTTTGATACTTACTATGTTTCATTCCCATGATGCTCTCGGTGTCTGTTCAGAGTACAGAAAGGTCAACCAGCCCATCTGGAATCCTCCCCATTCATCCATTCTTGTGTGCTGCCTCACTTGTAAAAGGAGTTTCTGCAGAATTTGTCACTTCCACCTGTTCTGACAGGTTCTCCCTGCCTGACCTGCAGATAGCCCTTGGGGACATTAATCATATAACAGTCTGAGTTGTGAAAGAAACAAGGCTTGGCTGGATACTCTTACAGTCTCTGTCACCTACTAATCATGTCCTGTGACACAGAGGGGCTTAATCAGATGGTCAGGTTTCTCGTTAATCACTGTGACCTCACAATGAAACTCTTCTCAGGGAGATTAAAGTTTAGACAATCTTCTCCACTCCTGTTCCTGTCCAACTGCCTAAATTTAGCTCAGCTCCCAAGTACTATAATATAAGCTCCAACACCTATTTCCTGAAATCCAAAGGTTGATTTTCAGTTTCTTCTTGTGACTGAGCACATGAACCTTTCCAATGAGAACAAAATACACATATACTTATAGGGACTGATAGATAGATAATGAAAAAAAATTTACTGATAAAGTATATTATGAAAATTCTCAGCATGCATATAAAAATTGAGATATATAAAAATAACTATATATATTATAAGGCACTATTATAACATTAAGGCAGAATTTATTTGTACTTAATGTAAAATTAAAGGAGTCAACTGTAAAAAAATAAATTTATTCTAACGGACATTTGCTACAAGAAAATTTTGTCCTCCTCTGATAGTTGATATTCAGTCTTCCACTGCAGCTAAATGAAATAACTTCAAGAGGTGAAGACTAATTAAAGGTAATAATCAAGTAATTCTAGAGCAAAAACCAGCTATATCAAAAAAAAACACCAAAGTAACTTGGTTATGCACTTTAATCCTGATTTTGTTTCTAATTTTCTAAGTTTCAGAAGACAAAAGAAGCTCCAACATAGACTCTGCTGTGTCTTGGTTACTTGGCTTTGCACTTCCTCTCTATGTTTACTTTCCCTGCACCACACAATTACGGGAAACACATATAATTTTGCCTTCTAAATCATGAAGCATACACACTTCATCAACATCTAAATCATCTCTCATCTTGGCTATGGTTGCAGGGGAAGGGAGGGTGTCAGTGGGAGAAGACAGACAGGATGGAAAAAGGAAGCTATAGCCACCACACGATTAACACGATCTTCTACCTGCCTGAACTTGACCTGACAGCTTATTGCAACAAAGTCAGCAAAGAAACACTCAGTTCAAGAGTTACTTAAAGGCATGTGCTTACCAGGTTCCCCAACAATACACCATCTGAAAACTACCACAAAAGACTTACAACACTGTCTGACTTAACTTCACAATGCCGAGCTGAGGCCTGGGTTTTTTGTTGTTTGTTTCTATTCAATGATCCTCCATTGCTAGCCTAGAAATGACAGTAGGTGGAAACGCTATCTTTCATTACACAAAGTATAAATAGTGTAATCTATCAGCACTGTCAATCAAGATGATTGATTACACGCTGTCATAGAGAAGAGTGACATATTAGAAAAGTTTTGTTAACAATGCCTATTGCTAGTCAGCCTGCCACAGAAGCTGGTGATTAATGTGTTGTCAGCCTGTAATCCCACACCCCTGGCTAATGAGGCAGGAATTTATCATCTTTACAGAGTGGCAGATGTCAGAAGGAAAGGAATCCAAGTGCTGGAAACAATATACTTTTTCTTACCACGCCTGACAAGTCTGACAGGCCTAAAAAACCACAAAGAAGCTTTGTGTAAGCACAAACTTAAAACGAGGAACTTTCATTTGGCATCTTTGCTTTAAATAGTGCTGCAAATCAGCCTCTACCCTCGAAAAGGGGACAATAAAAAAAACTCTGTGAACTCTGAATCCATCCTTGACAAATAGGAAATCTCAGGAAAGGTTTCCACGGCAGGCAAAGAGACAGCTTGCTTTGTGAGAGAAGCAGCAAGTAACTTTTAACTTTACCTGTGAACTTGTGAACTACTGCAGGACAAAAATTCTTCTGATTGGAGTGCAGAATGCACTCTGCTGAAGTGCTTCATCAATGCAGGTCTTAGCAAATAGCTCTCCAGAAAGTCTGTACCAGTTTTGCACTACAGATTCATGTTGGGATGGGGAAACACAAGACAGAGGATTGTGAAAACTCTGGAAGCTATTCCTCAAGGAAAAAAATGTGACACAAGGTTCTGCACTTAGAGGCAGCTCTAGTGATTTGTACTCAAAACAGTTTTACATCTGACTGAAATATGCTCAGATTCGATAACTCGTCTTTCAGAGTATTTGAAAAATATCTGAAAGCCTCTCTGAGTACTTGAAAGCAACACAGACATGCTATGCCTTTGATATATCTATGTTACAGGAAATTCTTGATAGGACATTGGTGATCTGCTTAAGTTTGCTTCTCCAAAACTACAGCATTCAAAATTCATGTGTAAAGCAATGATTTCTCTTTTGCCTTCAAGGCAGCTCTTTAAGAAAGGCTCATTTTTGCCTTCACTGCAGTAAAGACTATAAATTGTCCTAAATAAGGGAAATATCAGGGAAAATTATCTGTTTAGTTAAAAAAAAAAATCATCAGCAAAACTCAGGCAGCTTACACCACTATTGGTTGGCACTGTTAAAAATCAACAGCTTTTCAATTAGATGTATTAAGAGGTTAAATATTCTGCTTCTGAAATTTATGATATGCTGCAAAAAGGCTGTATTTTGCAAAGATTATGTGCAGCTTAGGCTTCTGTCAGTCAGTAAGGAAAGGGGAAAAATCATCTGTCTTAAGTTTTGACTAATGTAATCCTTTTTCAAACACAGATACCTCCACTAATGCAGGAAAATGTGACACCAAAAAAAAAGTTATAAAGAGAGACAGCAATCAGGGGAATAAAAACACTGCTCTCTGTCAACAGCACCCTTGGGCTAAAACCACAGCAAAACATTGAGATATTTAATCTCCAAAAGGCAGAGTTCTGGAGTTAAGACTTATTTAAGGTTTATGAGAGACTGGAACTTCCCACACTAGTCAGTGAAAGAGACGTTTACTGGCCTATAATCTGTGCACCCAGGAGGAGACCAAATCAAAACAAACAGCAATGCCATGAAAACCAGAGCCCTCCTTGCCAACAGTGGGATTCAGTGACAACTTATGACCTCCGTGGAAGGCAAAATGTCCCTGACAAACGACCCTAGTATCAACAACAGACCAGCATTTTCTCTTCCTTTAAAACCAAAGCTCTCTCCAGAGTCTACACACAAGTGGTAGTTGAAACTGCAGAACAAGTTAAGTTGCATGTGATTTGACCTATAAATCAGGGCATGAAACTGACTTTGAGCCCATACCATTCTGCATGCTTCAATACATACTAGTTAGCCATTGCAACTGCTGATAAACTGGAACAGCCATATACATTTTCTCCCCTTTTGAAGGGAAGGCAAAAGGTAGGCCCAATGTCACAGTTAAGCACAGGTTTGCAGTTGAATGACTCATTAACTAATAATGGGACCGTGATGGTGAGTTTTAACTTTGCTTTGGGGAAGCCTAAGGTCAATGCGAATTTATGTTCTCTCTTCTGCTTTGAAAAATACTGATAGATTCTGTGCAGACATTTCAGACCATATTAGTAGAAGACAGTACAGATGCCTCAGACATCTGACTGTTTGGAGCTCTCCTTCCCTCCTCAAACCAGTAACAACAAACTTCATCTGTTTTTAACTTTGCAGCCCCTTCCCAGTTAAGGGGAAAATATATCTCCTGAATCTGCATAATTCAAAATGTAATATAAGCTTTCCAGTTCTATCTGGAAAATCTATTTCTTCCAGGGATTACATTAGTTTCCTTACTTTGGTATGTACTGACCTTTAATCCCCTTGGCAGCCTCTTGGCAAACTGGGACACTGCACAGACCTCTTTGGAAGGAACCCATTGTTCATTTCCTCATGTTTTTAGACTCTGCTTTTTTGAACCAGGTTGATATAGAGTTCTTCCTCAATTCCACAACAATAATAAAATTTCACTTATTCACCTCAGTTTCTATCTTGAAAAGCCTTAATTCAGACAACTAGGAATTTAGGATCTAGTTAATTTCTGAAGACATCAACAGAACTATTAGCAATATGCCATGGCAATGTCCTGGATTAGGGCCATAATACTCAATGCTTCATGGGATTCATAGAATCATAAAATCATAGAATGGTTTGGGTTGGAAAGGACCTTAAAGATCATCAAGTTCCAACACCCCTGCCATGGGCAGCGACACCCTCCACTAGACCGGGTTGCTCAAAGCCTCATCCAGCCTGGCCTTGAACACCTCCAGGGATGGGGCATCCACAGCTTCTCTGGGCAACCTGTTCCAGTGTCTCACCATCCCCACAGTGAAAAATTTCTTCCTAATGTCTAGTCTAAATTTACCCTCTTTTAGCTTATACCTGTTACCCCTTGTTCTCTCACTACACTCCCAGATAAAGAGTGCCTCCCCATCTCTCCTGTAGGCCCCCTTCAGGTACTGGAAGGCTGCTAGTAAGTCTCCTCGGAGACTTCTCTTCTCCAGGCTGAACAACCCCAACTCTTTCACCCTGTCCTCATAAGGGAGGTGCTCTAGCCCTCTGATTAATTTTGTGGTTCTCCTCTGGACTTCTCCAACAGGTCCAGGTCTTTTTTACGTTGGGGGCCCCACATCTGAACACAGTACTCCAGGTGGGGTCTCACGAGAACAGAGTAGAGGGGGCCAAAAGACTGTAAACATCAGCAGTCTTGTTCACAAATTTATACACATTTTTAAAAATACACAAATTGGATTAGTTCTAGGCCTACATGCAAACTTCAGATTCTCCCATGGCCAACATATTAAACATTAAATACATTGGGAAAGGAATTGCCACTTCTGTTCCATGGTTATACAGCTCCTAGCACACACAGAAATACGGAGAGTGGCAATAATATTAATTCATCCAAAAATAATATTTATTGATGCTACAAATGTAGGGGCCTCTTCACACTGAAGGTATGCCTTTTTTAGAAGTAAAATGACATATACTGCTTTTTGCTGCATGGCTATTATTAATTTCTTTCCACCCTTTTACCTAAAACCTGCACAAATTAATTCCTTGTTTAAGCAGTTAGTGCTAATAGCACCTGTTATAACTCTGACATCCAAGCAATTTCAACCAATGAAAAAGAATGCATCTATGTTCCTGTGTCTTAATAGTGTCTCTAGAAGGCAGACTGATAAAAGAAATTAAAACATGTTTATGAGATTGCTTCATGGAGTTTGGATCTAATAAATCATAATTCTCCATATAATTGCAATTGAGCTCTTTCTTGCATTGAGTTATACAAACTTTTTGAAAGTGGGAGCATAATGTCTTTTTCTGAACTTATGTTATTGTTTTGGTCAAAGATTGTTTACATTAAACAAAACCAATTTACCAAACTTTGACATGTTTGTACAACTGCATGTAATTTAGATTGGAAACATGACTTTTAAATGAACTTTCTGTAGTCTAAGCTCCCTGGTTTCTAGCCTGCAGTTCTAGATTCTTATACTGCACAAAAATCTTGTCACTGTCGTAAACCATGTTACCTAAGAGGTTTCCAATAAAGTAAATAATGACTGGACTGTAATTTCAAATTGTTCATTAAGACCTTCAAACAGGCTACATCTATCAAATACTGATCTGAATTTCTTGCCAGGTGCAGAACTTTGTCAAGAAAATAGCAATTTCCAAATTAAGATTAGGGAAAGCAATTCCTTAATGCTGCTATTTCCCTGTTAAGTTTATTTTAGTAGGTTTGATAAATGACATTTAAATTAGAATTTCATCTCCCTAAAGCATCAGAGATTGATTTTAAAATAACCCTTAATAAATCCATACTGTCTCCTATAAGTTGATATACTTAGTACAGCACACTGCAATCATACCTGTACTGTCAAATACACCAGGTTGGGTTTTGGTTTGTTGGTTTATTTTTCATTCTAAAAGACCACATCTCTCTAGTAAATACAAAGCAAATCTACAACATCCTTTTTTGGGGTTTCAACTCATGACGTGGCAAGCATTTCCACGTATCCCTGATTTTGCTGGCAACCACCAATGCCTAGTGCTTGGACAACTCTAGGTACTTTATCAAGTAAAATTTAATATTGTTCGTAAAATCTTGAGTTCTCAAAGGACTGCACAGTCCACGCTTCTGGTGATAAATGTGGAAAGAAACGAACTTTTGGAGCATCTGGCAGAACCATGTAAGATGGAAGGAGAGTAATTTTTTCTTTAAGAACTATCCAACTTTCCTTAACTACCGCCGTAAAACCACTCCTACTAAAATTAATCTTTTTCCACCTTCACATAGCTCTTCACAAACCATTTGTCCCCTTTGCAACACTGGTAGAAGATACCATTAATCATAATAACCTCTCCACTGGTAGGAGAATGTTGTGATTTGCTGAGATCTACATCTGTATAGATATTGAGACACACACCACCGAAGATTTCTAGTAACTCCTCAGGCAGATAGAAACACAGCTCCCACTGACATGAAATGTGTATTGAGAAACCAGGGCTGGATTTCTAAGCCTATTAAGAGACCTCTTAAAATGTGCCTCAATGCCCCTGTAAATCCAGGCCTAACCATTGTAATGAAAGGCAATCCCTGCTGCATTAGAGGCAAGACCAGTATTTCACTGTTGCTTGGCTTTGCACTTCTCTCTTCAGTACAGTGTGAGCTGAAAGTATGTTCCAGACTGATTTAAAAGTCTAAACTCACCTATGCTTCCAACAGTATGTATACCAACTGACCTGTAGATTCTGATGTGCCAAAACTGGATATGAATCTTAAAGCTATATGTGGTTTTGAGACGTATCTGGCTTTTGAGGGAGAACAGAAGGAATTAGGAATTTTGGGGGAACGACAGTCATTTACTTCTGTTTGTTTAGTTCCTCCAGGTTTCTCCAGAAGCTTATTCAAATGTTGTTTTGTTACAATTCGTACTGTTAGACTTATTTGTACCTTATTTTGTAGTTGCAGTCCACATCAGAATCCTTCAGTATTAGTGAAAAGTAAATTCAGATGTAGCAGATTCATATTTACAGACAGAACATCAAATTGCAGAAAAGTGTCTATTATCTTTATTTTAGTAAAATTTATAGTAAAACCATGAAACCCTAGGATAAGAAAGAGCAGTTACTCATAAAGCAAAGGCTTAATTCTAGCCCCTCAAAACAGTGTGTAGGAAAGGTAATCTTATTTCAAGAAACGGCCACATCCCCTCTCTTCTGAAACTGTGAATGCAGTTTGAGGATGTTTATGTCCATTTTACAAGCAGCTGGAATAATAAATGCAACCTAAGATTCCTAAAACATGAATCCCAAATCTAGGCTAAGTGAGCACTGTATCTGCATACTATCCTTGGGGTTACACCAACATAAGAAGCTCTGTAACTCAGCTGGTGCCTCTCCTCAGAAGTTAATTTTTGTGTAGCTTCTTTGGTTCTTTGTACAATTTCAGTTTTTGTTCCAGCATAAAGCAAGCCTCAAAGTCCTCTGGATGAGGTGTCAATTAAAAATTCCACTAGCTTTGTAAAGCACATGAACATACAACAAAAAACTAGGATTCCCTGAAAATGACATGGTTTTAAAACAACTGTTTTAAAGTGTACATTAAAAACAGTTTAGTTTCAGAACTCATCTGTCATGCAAGTATCTAATAATGCATAATGGTTTCAACAATACAGAAATATTTTACATGTACATGTATATTTTTGTGGCAAATTTGCTTTCCAAAAAGCTTTACTCCACTGCCCATTTTTCACCAAACCTTCTAAGAATTTTTAAATTTTTATGAAAACAGTTCCAAATTCCACATTATTAATTCAGAAACAAGTGAACATGCATTCAAGGGAGGCCAGTCAAACACACATCTTTTCATCATCACGTAAAGGCTAACAGGCCTGGACATAAAGAACCCTTGGAAAGGAGCCTCCAAGAGAAGGGCCAAGAGGGAAAGTCCTTGAAATACTGCAGTCAGAAGGGATAATAAACATAGCATTTATTTTATATGGCTGAAGTCCAACAGAGGAAATTTGCAAAATAAATACAGTTTATACTAAACACACCTTTCTAAAAATGAATGGAACGCACTAGTAACATGGCATAAAGCTCACACAAAAAAATTCCAAGGATGAATTAATTAAGATAAGTAATCTATTTTCTTTTTAGATAACACCTAAATATGTCCCAAGAGTCTGGAACAAGGAAGAGAAAAGAATGAAAGAGGAATCATTTTTGCTACTTTGATTTTATAATTTTGGTCTCTTTACTAGATCCACTTCACAGGTCTTAAATGTTTTTCTGCAAAGATATGACCAAGTCAGATGCAACTGTCTTCCTATCCTTACTCTGAGTTAACTTCGGTCATATCTCTTTGAGGTTGTAATTTTACAAGCAGTTCCTTTACAGTGCTCTACCTTTCTAAGAATTGTCTTATACTAGCTTTACCTAGAAAGTGACTATATTCTTTCAGTTTTATCGAGTTGGTTTAGGTTAAAAGGAGCAGGAGAAATAATGCCCTAGGTTTTTCCTGGGGGAACAGGCAAGCTCTTTTTCTGTATTGTACACTTTCCCCCACTCTGAGCACAGATCGTATGGTTCTATATTGTTAAACTCCTGGATGTATTTCCCTGACTTAAGCCCCTTTAAGCTATGTGAATCTGAAGGCTACGATGCTGTACCAAGTTTTGCTACGCAAAATGGCAATTCAGAACTGTGGAAGTTTAGAAAGCTCTAGCTGCTGCTTCTCAGATAAAATCAGAGTTTGACTGCACACAGACTCATTCTTTGCTACATCTATGAGAAGCTGGAAGAGAAAGGACCAACATGGTATTGAGATCAACACACACCTCTTGCCAGGAAGGAGGTCATTGTGCTTATGCAAACAGGCTCTGAACTCAGGTAGGAAATAGTGCTGCTATTCCTGCTTCCCAAATAAAGACAGATGAATGACCATTCTGCTCTACCAGTGTCTTTAAATCAGTTTAGTTTAGAACAAAGCATAGCAGTGGAAGCGCGGGTGCAGAGGGGAAACATTTTATGCTCAGTAGCAAAAATCACTGCTTCTCACCTGTGACTAGTACACACATCTTCACCCTCTGCTCCAGTGGTATTTAAATAGAAGACACTCAACTGCTAGCATCAGTCTCAGATGAGTCTCCTGCTCTCCTGTCAAAACTCATGCCTGCAATCAGATAAGCATAGCCAGAACAGGAGGGAGCAACAGGGACATGTAAACAGGCACTGCTGAGAGGCAGTGTTTATGGCAGAATCCCAGTCAGCAGGACCCACCAGGAATGACTTATAGGCTAAAATCACAGTCAAAGCTTAAAAATCAAAGTGCAAATTAAGACCAAATCAAAACTACAACCAGAATTGTCCCTGTTACAAATATAACAACTAGAGGTATAATGATTTTACCTTACAAAGTGAAATCTGACTCTTGAGAGAAATATCTTGAGCACCATAAAGGGGGCATGCACCTTCAGGACATAAAAACCAGATCTGAATAGCTATGTAGAATCCAGGTGTCATCATGTGTTTACAAATGTAGAAATTCTCAGTAACCATTCCATATTTCCCAGGAAAATTGGTGCAGGAGTTGAACAGTAGCAACATAAAATTAATTCTAAACAGTTCCTACATCTGTGCATAATGTAAACATTACTAAGCTTTCGAGAACAACATGGTCCCAAAAGCACAGAAAAATTGAGCAGACTGAAAACCAGCTACTCCGTACTACTCCAGAGAAGGTTATTTTTTTAACTGGGAATATACATAAAAAGAGAAAAAGAGAGAGAAAAATTTAGAGGTTTTACATCTCTAACCAGCTTCAGAAATTTAAGAAATAAAGTAACTACCATAAAAATTGTATCTGTTAAGGTAAATGGCAAAAAGGAGAATTTGCTGTTAAGAATTCCTTTCCTTCCCATGCTGCTCACTTCATAAATCATAGGACTTGCCAGCCATGTCCTGAGAAAGTTTTAGGCTCTTCTGACTTGAGAATCTCTAAAGAAGACTCTAGGCATTTCAACAATAACACAACACTGACTCACTGAAATGGGAGGGAGAAGCTTAAAAGAATACTGTGTTTTGTCACACGAATGTGGCTGCTAATATATCAAGACAGAAATATTCACTACTTTCTGTATTCCGCATTTCAACCCGTAAAGAAACAACACTCAACGGTATTTGTACTTTGTGAAGTATAGACACAAAAAAACAGACCTACATTTAGAATTCAAAACTACTGCTTCTTGGAAAACTATACAATTCAGTGGCATTGATAGCATTCAGATTTGTTGAACTAACTAGAACAAGATCATTTAATGGTGCATTAGAGGTAGATCTTGGTGCTATATAGCACGTCACAATCTACCTTGTCTGAATAAAAATTTTAAAAGCACACAGACATCCATGAAAATAATTAATTGGAAGCTGATCTACCAAGAAACTAAACTGCAAATGCAATTCAACTTCCTCTGAATACTATGCAGACAGGGATATTACAGGTAAAGAAAAAAAAAGGCAAAAAAAGCAATGGGAGTTTGAATTAAATTACTGTGTTTTCTGTAGCATATATCAAACTGGGCTTCATTGACAAAATTATGAAGTTCTTGTTTTGTTTACTGCATTCAAAAGATGGACATATCCCCTCTTTGCCTGACAAAAGGAGAAAAATTCCTGATCAGCCTGTAGGTGTTACCACCTGCTACNTGATGAAAGTCTGGGGAGGCATGCAGTGGTTATTTCTTACCTACGGAATTTTTTTTTTTTTTTACTGTAATAAGGTGGGAGGTTCTTTCTTCACCATATGTGCATGTTTCTGTGGTTTATAACAGCTAATTCTTCCAGCAATCCTAAAATCACAGGAGTTTTCTCTACAGTTGTCTCTGCACAAATAAATCATTCAGGTTTTCCATTTATTTTTTAGTATTGTCTTGGACAGAGATTCCAGGCAGGAAGGAAGGGGAAGATGTTTCAGCTCAAAATTATTTCTTATTGGTACATACAAAACTTTTGAACTAGGGACATAACTGAAATCCTGACAAGCCTAACTACTAGTTTACTAAATTAGGTATGAAACTTTCCATTCTGTACTAGGTGGGGGCAGCACATCCCTCCAAAAACAGTGATGTCCAACTATGTGCCAAGACCTGGCCACTGAGAGTAATTTCTATCTTGAATAATAGTAGGCTTTTTCTGAAGCCAATTGCTACTCCACAGTCTGAT
>VZTO01008098.1:14333-30578 GCA_013400615.1 Syrrhaptes paradoxus | reverse complement strand
CAGGATTACTCCAGCTGTTCAGGATTACAGCCTGAAGGATCTTACTGTCAAGTCTAAGAATTTCGAGCCAAGTTTTTCAGCTCTCAAAAATTTTGCAATGTTTTTACTACATCTGCAGCAATTTACATGTGCAAAAATATGTTTCTTTGGAGACTGCATGAAAGTCTGCTCCTGTGGAAAGACAGGAGCTAACTAGCACAGAACGGAGGCTGCTTATCAGGAAAACTTTGGGCTGCTTCACCAGCTTCATTTTATTGAAGATTATTTAGTTCCCAAAAGTAATAATTAGTTCCTTTACAATTGTACATGTGGTTGTGTGCTTTGCAGAGCTCAGTGTGTGTAGCAGGGCATGTTTTAATGAAGGAATATGAGCTTTTTCTTGGCACATAAGTGGAGGGAAGGCAGAGTCAGTACCTGCCTAGGGCAAAGTTAAGGAACACTTACTGACAGAAAAGCTGTTATTTATCATCATCAACTGCCCATTTTCACTCTCTTAGTCAGAGGGAGGCAAGTTTTATGGCCTTCCTGTAACCACTCCGTTCCAGAGCATTTCTCCCTCGAGGTTAGTATAATTATTCAGGCATTCTCTGAGTTTCAGTAATTCACGTTTACCCCCTGGGACTCTTAAGAAACTGGAAGGATCTTGGAGAGGACTATTATGTTGTATATGTAGAAACACAGTAAGTACTGTGACCCTACCTGATTCAGAACATGGACAGCTCGTTTAGGCTGCTGTAGCTGACCCCTCAACTTTGTGGTGGAAAAATTTTAATTGGTAGCTCAGAGCTTTAGGATGTTAACGAAAATGTCATAAAGTATGTGTGTGTGGGGGGGGGGTCGGGGAAACATCCTAGCTTCAGCAGAGTCCTGTTGTATTACAGGAGACAGCTATCTGGGTGATAGATGTCTGCCTTCACCGAGATGGGTATTTTTTTTCAGACATAGTACACATTTCTGTTTACTCATCACTGCGGCTGTTGGTCTGCTGGACTTGGTGATCAGCATGCCTGGGTGTGACTTTCTAATTTGTTATGAAAGTTGTGACAATGATAATTGCCATCCTTAGCTATTACACTGATCAATGAACCTAAGAGGGGAAAGTTTTTTGGTGGGGTTTTTTTTTGTTTTGTTGGGGGGGGGGGGGAAACTTTTCCTAGGAGAAGTCTAATTTTTTAAAATCACCCTTTCCAAATATTCTAGTGATCAGAAATTCCTATCTGGATACACTCCCTCCTCTCTATTAAGGTAACTACTCTGTCTTGCAATTCAGAAACATGATGGGGAAGACAGTTACTGATGTGCCTTCTCCACTTGTTTCAAATCAAAAAACCCTAAACTTTGTTCTTTGACCTCCTTAGAGAAAAGCTCTAAGTCTTGCATTAGAGCTTCGTGCACAGAAAAAAATTTAAGGTTGATTCTTCCTCATATGAAATGCTATTTTTTGTAAAATCTTATTATACAGTATGAAAAACTTTTATTTCCCCACCCCACTGTCAGTAACAAACTTTATAGGAAAATACCATAAAATGAATGGTGAGGAAGTAGTGTGACCTCATTTCTACCTGACCTCCAAGGATGTTCCTCTGTACTTGATATCCATATAGGGAAACACAAGAGGTGAAACGATTATTTTGGAATTATATATTTGAACTCAGTCTGTTGTCCAAAAGTAAGCATAGTTTTGTAAGGCTTGAGCATATCTTCTCAAGATACAAAGAGAGGCAGCTCCAGCTTTCAAGGAGTCTCTGCCCTTAAACTCAATATTAATGAAATGGCAATTAGTGCCCTCCTTTAAAAATTCATCTTAGAATGAAGGTATTTTAACTCATTTATTATAGCTACCAGCTGTATTTATCCAGCCACTTAAAAAAAACCAAACCACAACAAACCTCTTTTTTTCTTCTCCTCTCTCTCTCCTTTGGTTTTAAGAATTGAAGAAACAAGTGCAGACCTGAGGAAACAAGTGGTTAGGTTAGAAGAAGAACTGGACCAAGAACGAAAGAAATACATGATGCTGGAGATAAAACTGAGGAATTCTGAACGTGCTCGTGAAGATGCTGAGAAGAGAAATCACCTCCTGCAGAAGGAAATGGAAGAGTTTTTTTCCACATTAGGATGTTTAACTGCTGGGAGTCAAACTGCTGAAGTCTCTAAGTAGAGCAAGCTGATGTACAGCATAGAAAATTCTATTTCTGGCAAAACTAGTGAAAATGCACATTTTGTTTTGGTATACTCATGTATCATGAGTAATGCTACAGTGATTGTGCTCCCAGTTGACACTTCCTCTGTTGTCTTTACATGTGCTGTACTATTTGAGCCAGCTGTGAAAGACTGGTAAACATAATGCTTCAAAGTTTAGATGTCAGATTGCCAAGAAAGTGTGGGCTCCTGTTCTGTCTACAAATCAAAAGATACTATTTGCTGTAGCTGTACTGCTGCCATCTTTGGATTTACTGCACCATCCTTTTCCTGGCTCAAGGACAGTGGAAAGTCCTGCAAGGTGGGTGGGATGCCCACAACTGCTGACAGGCTGAGCCTGGAGCTGAGGGCCTCCTACACTTGCGCTGGGGTAGGTGGCAGTTCCAGTGTGTCATGACATTCAATGTGGTTTAGCATATGGACCTAAGGAGGTGTTTTTTTCACCCTATTCCCTACATAAAGTTTGTTCAAATTTCTAATTTCTTGAACTGACTTTATTTTATGAAGGTAACACGAAAACAAAGTCTGCAAATGAGCTGAAGATACCAAAATCTTGACAATTCACTAAAATCATCCCTTACCCACCAACAAAAATGCAACTTATTAAATTGTATGTAATTAATAACCAGACTGGCTGCACAAACTCTATGGAACTTTAAATATGCACATTTTGCCCTAGATATCTGCATTTTTTTGAGCCAAAAATAGACCAGTATTAGCTGCAAGAAAAAAATATCATGAGTTAGTATGTTCTGTCAGACATCAAGGTAGGAGAAGATTCTTATCATCAAAACACATCCAACTGTTGGGGGTTTTTTATCTATAAAACTTTAACAGCAAAGTCTATGGTAAGGGAAAATAGTGCAATTGGACTGGAGGGAATAAAGGGGGAAGGGTGGAGATCCATCTTTAACTTTCCCAGGACAATTTACACTTAACTGCCTTGTAATGTTTCTCATGATTTTTTTTTGTTGGTAGTTCATGGGGAGATGAGAGAATAGGAGGAGTTATCACAAACAACCCATCAGCCTAAGTTCATTACTTCTACTAAAGAAAAATCATTAGAATTAAGTTGTAATTTCCGGTAACTATCTGCCAGGGCTGACTTCCCCTTCAAGGGCCTTCTTTGAGAAGTTCTGCATAACATTTGTAGCGCCTTGAGCCATGCGGAGCCTGCACACAGAAAATTGTTTCACCAGATTCAGCTTGCAATCCGCTTGCCAGCCCAGCACTGTTCACTCTCTCTTGGCATGTTTCTTTGACAGCTGAGGCAGCTTGGGAGTCTCAGAGGAGAAAGATTTTTTTAATGGAAAAGTGCCACAACAACATGAGCTGGCTAAAGGGAGAGTATAGACTGTAGTGAAGCTTTATTTAAATACTGGCAGAAAGTTACCTGAATTTGTCTTAGTAAAGAATGTAACACACTGTTTGGAATTAACATTAGAACAGGCCTTCTTAAGCACCACCAGATCATACACCTTTCTCCTCATCACCTCATAGATATCCAGGTGTTTCAATATTTAAACATCTAAAAGTTAACTTGTTTCTACCTCACTGTAACTCCTCCTTCCTATAGAAATGTAAACCATTCAAAGTGAGCAAAAAATAAACATTTTTACCCATTCTTTCCTGCTTAAGACAAGTCAAGCAGGGTGGTTAAAGTAAGCTGTGTGGTAGGTTAATTCAGATATTTCAAAACATTTTCCCTTTTTCCCAGAATACCCAGCTGCGCTGGATTCCGCACCACCCGGGTGCAAGGCAGTGCAGCAGGTACTTGAGCGTTCACAAGGAGCAGCTGCCACCTGCAGGCAGTAACATTGTCCTTATTTTTCCCTATCCCCCCTCTTCCTCCTTGTATTCTTATTGATAGTCACAACTGATCCTGCAAGGTATATGATGGCCTGTTTAAAACAGCAGCATTAAGGTGCATAATGTGAGAAGCAACTCTTGTAACAATGATTTTGATCTGGAACAGCGCAGTGGGTTAGGTCGCGTTAAATACCATGCCAGCCCTTACAAAATAAACCTTAATCTTAGAGAGTGGCCTGAACTGGGTTGTACATAAGTAATTCTCTGCCATTAGAACAGCAGGACTGGTAAAAAGAAAGTTTCTACTATCTGAGGCATTCACTCCAAGTAGTAGTAGCAACCAGGTTACTGTAATACCCTCTTTTATTCGTACCCTCAGCATGGGTACCGTTGACTATAATCCATCCTGACAGCCCACATCCCTTAGACCGTTTATATTACATTATCTCCTGTATGTATCAAGTGCAGACTACTTCATTTAGTTCTGGCACACTACACACTTCTTAGAAACTGAGCCATGCTGACTGAGAGCCTAAAGAACAAACATGCAAGACAAGCAATAAACAGGACTGCTGGCTAACTCTCAGTGAAATCAAAAGCAGCTAGAATTCTATTCCTTAACTATTTAAACCTAGGTAACTGCTACATATAGCAGAACTGTGGAACAAAGCCACCTATCTCAAATCTTCAGCTCCAGGATAGGATCATCTGTCAACTACGTAGCACTGCATAATCTGAATCTGGCACCTAGGATAAAATTATTTATTCCTCTCCTCACTTTCACAAATGAAACTGTATCCACTCAAAGTGAGTAATGTAACTACCCTTTTTGCTGGTTGACTGTCTTGCTCCAGAAACAAATATCTATTCCTCTTTTTCATAACTTTCAGGTTCTTTTGAAGATGATCCACTGCAGTAAATAAAGCCTGTAAGAAGCTGCAAAGTACCCAATTCATGCTAAAATGCACCATGGTAGGGTGTTAACTCTAAAGTACAGCCACAGAACTGTCATGTTATCTTCCCATTATGGGCAACTATGCAAGAAATGGGAATGCACTTGCAGTGTTGTACACAACCTCACGGAACACTATGCCCTTATCTGAGGAAGATGATACACTCTTTCCTAGCTTTAATTCCTGTTTCTGTACTCTCTTTCTCACCCTTACATTTGCCAACTTCATGGATCCAAGACAGTACTCCTAATTTTACAGACCTTTTGCATATTACAGCTGCCAGTTCAAAGTGCCCACTTTCTTAGAAGAATTTACAAGATACGGGTTTGTTAGTATTAAGAAGATACAACAAAAAGGCTCCTGGAATCAGGCAGATACATTTTTACCATAGCTGTACCAGTACGATCTTCCCAGACTCCAATGTCCCTTCCAGTAGTATGCAGGCAAAAGAAGTGTAAAAAAATTTTCATTGAAAGAAACCCAACACAAGCATATGCTTGAAAAAAAATCCCAAACCAAAGAGCAGCATTCCAGAATAACAAAAAACTTCTGTAGGTCTCCATGGAATTTCTAATATGAAAAGGAAAATTAATAATGACAGCTTACTGAATTAGCTACACTTGCTAGCAAGTTCCACATGAGCCCGCAGCACTATGGAACACTTTTGTTCTGGGACAAAGTTGCCCACAGAAAAATCCCTGTTAGAGTTAAGACTGCCTCAGGCCTTGCTCTATATTAATATATTACTTATAATCAGCTACATTTTATGCTAACATATGCAAATAAAAAAGAGCATTTCTGAGCCTCACCACATTCCTAGAAGAACACCTCATGAATAGCTGGTCCAGGGAAACCAAGCAGGCTGCACTGTACTGCCCTTGGTCACAGTACTTTTCCCTTAAAGAAGTATGTGAAGACAACGAACAGCATGCAGACAAACACAACTCAAGGGTATCACAAGTCTTCATTTAAAGAAACTCTGAGAGCCTGCTGGAAATGAAGGCAATGAAACACATTACATTAAGATTTAGCCCCACCGCAGAGGTGCCAGTGGTCTGGGCATCCAAGGTAGCTCTCCAGAAGTCAGATCCTTCAGGTTTCTCTGAGACTCAGTTTTGAGAAAGACTTTCCTGAGGGCGCAGGGACTGGGCCCTCCTTTCATACACTTTCATACACTGTCCTACAAGGACAGCCTGTGGCTTACCTCTCTGCAATGCAGGGTCTCAGCAGCTGTATTTCCAGGAGAGAAGGCAGCTACAGTTGGCAGCAAGGAAGAAAGAAAGGATTCCCAGGGGTTGCAAACACACTTGCTATTATTAGTCCATGGCACATCCAAAGCCCGCAGGAATGGAGAAATGGAAGAAACATGTAACTGCCCATGTGTGAGCTCACATACAAGACAGGACTTTAAGTACCATTAAAACCAGATGAATTCTCAGGAAGGACTGATGATAATAAAACTTCAACTGCAACTTTATTACAAAATCCCTATGAAATCCATTCCAGCCTAGTAATGAAGAAACACTAAATGCATAGTGGTCAAACTTTTTTTTTCCTTTTTTATTTAAAATATCATTATAACCAATTGACATACTAGATAACAATGTATACATTCCAGTGGTGCACATGTAATGACCTATGGCATGAATGAGTAAAAAAACCCACAATGTTCTCAGTAATGCCCCACCAACAGCTTATTTGGAGGGAATAAAGGTAAAGAGGGAAAAGGTATCAAATGTGGGGAAGAAAAAAAAATACAGTTTTTCCCAGAATTTTTAACGGTGTATCTTCCCCTTCATATTTATTAGGACAAAATAAAATTATGAATATATTTCAAAAGGGGCAGAAGGAATGAAAACAGTAATTAGGGATTTTTTCTCAACTTTAGTAATAAAAGTTAAAGAACTCTCAAAAATAGACTAGATATTGGGCCTACAAAAGTAATTCATCTGTATGCAAAGCTTACCAAGAATTATTCCTTTTGTAAAATGTAAGGGATGAGCAGACATTACTAGTAAGCTATTTTTTACCTCCAAAACCGGACTACAATAATAAAATCACCAATTTACAGCTAACACAATATTCTAGGTGTACATTATTGTACACGAGCTCTATATTACACATGAATATCTTACGTGAAATATATAAGAAACATACTTATTGTCTCAACATTGGCCAATAGGTTTATTTTTCTAAAGGACGTGTATTTTTCTACTCACATTCAGTGTAGTTCCAATAGCAAGGGCTAGTTTTGCTTACTTAGGAAATGTAGAAAGTTTGTGTGAGGTAGTTCAAGAAAACCTAGCTTAAATTTTTAACTGCAGAAGTAGTCTGATTCATAACACATTTCTGTAATGCAGAAATATCTAAAGAAAGGGAGAAGGGAGTGAAAGAGATCACTTAAAATACCACTTTTATCCAGTGCCCTTAACTAAGAATAAATTGAATTAATTCAAAATTTGGGTAAGCAGCAGAGTCTCATCACATTTCTCCGTTAAACCCCTCTTTCTAATTTTTACTGAAAAATGCAGACAGGTCTCCAGCTCCAGTCCTCAAACTAAATATGTAAGAACCAAAACATTGATAGGAAAATAAAATGTAACAGCATGGACAAGCTGCTGTCATCAGCGAATACAAGCATATCTAGGAACAATAATTCAGTTCCTTTAGCAACTCAAAACAGTAAGAGCAAGTGTAACATGACTCATCTTCTCCCCTTTCCTCCATAATCTTAATTGAGAAACAATGTCATATGCTTTGGATTATTGGCTGGGTATGATCTATCTTCCTCTACTAGCTTTTTGATCATTTTTCTTTACGCAATATTGAGATGAATGCCATACACATTAAGGCAAGAGCATTATATTAATGCAAACGCCTGTCAAGGTGCTTAATTTTTGCTCTCTAACAACACAGCCTGTGTTCAGAGAAGCAATTTTGCATAAAAACCCCCACATGAGTAGCACATTTACTTGGACATTGAGTCAGCAGAGGGTGCTATTGCCATAACCACTTCAAATACAGCTCACCACATCCTCCCCTAAATTCACAATTCAAATTACCGAACAATTTATGCTGATATTATCTTTGTGTGTAGCTGGAATTCCTATCCAGAAACATACTATTGCATATAGTGTAGTGAGGTTCTTCTAAACTAAACACCTAAGCTGCACAGCACCTACACGTCTGTTCAGCTGAGCAGAATGAATGCACAAGAGGTGACCAGGTCAGTCAGGCTGGTGTAAGGTTGCTCAGCTGATGGGTATTGCTCTGGCAGCCCAGCTTCTCACACACACTAACAAACAAAAACCTCAATTCTGACCCTTTTGCCTTGCATTAACAAAGACTTCACAGAGTAGAGGTGCAGCACACAGTGACAGTACTAATTTCCCCCCCACTTCTATTTCAAAACCTTGTAGAACCTACTTCTACAAAAGGAGAGGAGCTCTGACCAGAGAAGGTGGAAATGAATCTTGTTATTATTCCCCAGTTTTTAACCTCACCTGATCTAAGAAATCAGACAGCTCACTGCAATTCAATCCCTACCAATTCCCAATGGATCGGAACGTCTCTAGAAGAGGAAAGTTGTGTACACTTCGCTGAAGCCTGTTGTCATGAGAAGATTTTTGAAATCATAGACTAAAATAAAGCTTAACAATACTTTAAGAATAAAATTGTACAGTGTATTAGATGGTATATTATCTAACAACATAACAATAGACAACAACAGGTGAACTCTAGCTACCCATTTGTTTGCTGTCTGTAGCAATGTACAACCATCTACGAAATAATTTTATATTTCAACAAATAAAAAGGGAACTTAAGGCTAGCATGTTGTTGTAATAATTTGGTTAGTGAAACTGATTTTTTTGCCTTTGACATTTGCCATCACTTTAATTTGCCCAAAATACAAGCAACTGCAAGGAAAAAAAACAAAAACACCACCACTGCCATGAGGACGGTGCCAAAAGCAAACTCTACGTTCCCACAGGCAAAAGCTCTGATGTTACAGGAGTAATCCCTTTAAACACAGCTCATTCACACTGCACTGGGTTGCAGTGGACAGTCTCGCCCATTCACCAATCCTGCCTTAGAAGACAAAAAGCTCAATTCTCCTTAGAGCTTATGAACTCAACGAAGTTACTACTGATAGTGCACTGTGGTAAAAGCCTAGTAACTGTTTCATTCAATATTAATTTTAAAAGCAATTTTTCTTTAGGACACTGGAAAGTGATACCAAAAATTATTTCAGTGTTCCAAAATATTTCAGTCACCAGTGCAATCCAGAGGGGTCTAAAATAAATTTAAATAGGCATAATATTTACCAAATTATCTTCTTAACAGCACTTACAGGCATACAAAGTTGATTTTGTCAGTCTTAACTTCATTACACTGGGCTGACCAGAATATCATTTGACCCTACATAACAATGGAATACTGTTGTATGACCAAAAATTTTTGGCTTAATTCACAGCTTAAACTTTGATAAAAAATTACAAAATAGGCTGTTCTGTTGGTCTCTGTTCAAGTTGAGCAGATTTTCTGTGTTCCAGTGCTAGACGAATCCAAACGTGTCCTGCCTATTCTGAGGTAATACACAATTTGGCAGGATCCTGTAAAAATAATTGCCTTAACAAATGTGGTTTAGAAAGGCAATACTGAAATATTAGATACAAGTGACGAAAGCAAAATTACACGCACACAGCACTTACCAGCAGTCTAGCCAGGCCAGGAAAACAACTCTGCAGTTTATCAACTTAGTCATCTTTGAGATGTTACCATTCCATGTAACCCTGTATGTTTTTTAAAAAGACATGTTAGTTATTAAAAGCATTACTATCACTTCTATTTTCTGAAACTTACTGCAAAGACAAATTTTCCTCTTTCAATCAGAACTTCAGAAAGATACCTATTTAACCCAAGAAGCAGAAGGAACCACACTGAAGAGCATCAGTCATTCCTGGATGACCTCTGTAGCCAGTTATATGATTTGCTTATGCTCTGTGCCTGGCAAGACTTCTGTATTTTTTTATGCTCATTTCTGTGAGCATTACTAATTTAAATTCCTTTTCACATTCTAATTTCACTACACAAAATATGCAACTACACAAGGCAACCAATTACACAGCCTAGCTTCACTAAAAATCTGCATTTTCCAAAGGAATAAATTCTGAATGATTGTTTAACTCATACATAAACTTAAGTCAGTTATACATAAATCATTTTGTAAATATAAAATGTAAACATTTAAAATACTTCTGTGAGGAGCAGCACCATTTTACATGCCTATTTAGTAACTGTTCTATATATTTCAATATATCTTTTCTTTAAAAAGTGTATTGAAACCTGGAGCTTCAGTGCTGAAAACTACTGAACATTTACGACTTGAAATTAACCATTATTAAGATTTCTGCTACACTGGTCTCATGGTGAAGTGAAAGTGATAAATATTAATTTATACAGCACTACTTCTCCCTCATTTGGATGGCATATATTGCTCACAATGCATTAGCTGCAGAAATCCTAAGGTTCTCATACCACTTAATAGTTTTTAGCTATCAGTTACTTTTGCTGGAGAAAGAATAGCTGAAGTTTTGCCCCTTTTGCATTCATGTCATTCCTTCTTCTACCCAAAAATAATTGCCTTAGTAGACAAAACTAGTAAGAAACAAAATGCTCAAAAATCACATAATACATGAAAGTAGAGCTACAGCATATTCGTTTTCCCTGCTAGCAGTCTACACATCCTGGATATACTTCTTCATTTTGTGTGTACAAAAACAGGCTACAGGCTAGAAGTAAACAGTTTATTTGCATTGCAATGTATTATTCATGAAGTATCCTCATGTTTTATGGTGATCACAAGATTTGGCATGCCACAACTCTGCAGAAAACGTCACATTCCTTTGTTAGGCTAGATATTTCTGCAGCTTTGAAGATACACTGTGCTTTCTTAAGTTTGTAAAACCATTCAGATGAGGTTACTTTGCAAACGATTGTACAATGTTTCTCTAAAAAAACTTCACTAATTGTTGCTTTTGCTTAAGTATTATAGGCAAGTGGCCAAAATAAAAGAGGATGTTGTTCCCTGCCAGCACAACAGTAGTATGCCCAAAACCGCAGCTGGCTGCACTGGATTCTCTCCCCCCTCCACCTGGACATGGACATATGACCAAGCATAAAACTTTGAAGGATATCATGAACAAAACATCTTGAATAAATTCTAATAAAAAAATTGAAAACCTATAAAATCTTAAATAATTAATTATATGGTAATGACCACAACATTAATATGTGCTTTGATAAAACAAATCTTACAAATTCAGTAAAAAAAAGATCAGCAGCATAATAGTAAAGCAAATATGCAGATTTTAAAACCACAATAAAAATTATCAGGTTTAATATTTTACAGTTAATTACAGCAAAAAAAGTGGCTGCTTTTAACACAACTTACAGTTGAAAATTACAGCACTTTATGATGAATTCGACACTTATTTTTGAAAAAACACTCAAAAATACCACCAAATTTTAAAGGTGCCCTATTAATGACTAAAAGGACCCCCCTCCCACTCCCCAATAGACCAAGTAGTCATCTACAGCAACCCAGAGGTCCAGCTGAGGTTTCTAGACTGCTGTCTGTATCAGAGGCCAATGTTGGATCTGTTGACATTGAAGACACATCATTGACAGATGATGATGAAGATGGATGTTGAGAGCCATTGATCATTGCTGCACCTGTGCTATGAGAAACAAGACAGCAAATCAGTTGCAGATACAGTTGCATGGTTCAGTACTTGCATTAGTCTGTCTCTTCCTAATAGTCATTACTTTCCCCTGTTGCATCAAGTTTGAAGAGAAAAGTGTCAATCCACTGTCAAAGTGAATGAAACCCCCAAGTCTTTAACATGGGGCTTAATGAATGACATGTCAAGAACCATGGAACTCAAGTGGCATGATACCTGTCAAATTACAATAAAATGCTAATGGCTGAAGGTTAAAAATCACAAACATAGATAAATCTGCATAAAGCCACAGCTAAGATATCCTACTAAATGTTGAGACCTAGAGATAGAATATATCTACATATTTAGATAAAGAAAGAAGGGGACTGGTATTTTCCATAAGATCCTCCCCTTCAGGCGGGGAAACAGGTGGTGTTCAGACACACTGTATACATTCCATTTCAGATATGCAGTGATTTTTCAGAGTCTGGACTTCTGTGAACTCTGATCAGAGTCAGCAATAGCTGCCCAATGTCAGTCAATGGTCACATTTTACTCTAAAATTCAGCAACAGACTCGAAAAAGGCTCCATAATTTTCCTTTCTGTTCAGAGGGAATATTCAAGGCAGACAGCCTAGAAATCCTGTTTCATTACTTAATAGATGTAAATAGTGGTTATATCTTTATTTGAAACTGCACCAGCTACAAGTTACATATCTAACCAGATTGTGGCAACAGAGTACCAGTACATACAAAGGCGTTTCTTGAGGACTGAAATGAATGGTCAGTTACATGGGGACAATAATAGAGGAATTTACCAGATTAATAAAAAGAGATGTCAACCCCATACATTCCATTCAAATAAGCAATATCTCAAAGAGAATTCAAGAAGTTATTGGTTATTTAAGATTCACGTTTTTGAGTTAGGTTACTCTTGGATGTCTTGAACAGTTTTACTCCCTCTTGACCTACAACTTGATGTAGCTTTATACTGTGCTTTTATTGTAACCAACCTAAAGGGGCTGGCTGTCCACGTATAACCCCATTCTTGGTTCTTTCCTCCAGGTCCATGACTTCCTTGTATATCAACTCTGAAAATGCAGAGAAGGCAAAAAAATGAATTTTCAAATCCAAGACTGGATTGATAATACATCTCCCATTAAAATGTACACTTACATTTCATAGGTTTATTACCGTTTAGAATTAGTTTTGTACATCAGGCTGTAGAGGTTACAGATGAACTGAAAAGTCATATAAAAATGTACAATTCTTTTCTGTTGGAGCTACAATGGCCTAGCACTCTCAAGAACACACTGACATTGCTCTCAGACTCTTTTGTCCAGGTTGCTTGCGGACCTGAGATTAAAATGAGTCTTAATGACTACTGAGTTTTTAATCAATGGCTTCTTTGGTACAGATAAACTCCATCAGCAGTCTTTAAATGAGGACGTGGGAACAAGCCCAAACACCATTGCCATCCTCCTGACACAAATTTGCCACTAAATTGCCTCAGCAACATCTAAAGCTCAGTTCACAATGAAATGGAATACACTATTGGCATGTAAGTAGCCACTTCAAATGAAAGCAGCAACTTTATCTTCCAGTTACAGAAGTTCCTCAGCGTTAAACAGATTAGAAGAGCTTGTACCAGGTATCATATGCCCTGTGTGCTGGCCAGTGGTTTTCTAGGCTAATGGCAGCTATTACCCAGTAAAGACTTCAGCTGTGCATCTTACAGAAGTAACAACAGAAGAAAAGGACCAAACATGTTAAATGCAACTCATAAGAACTAACTGTCAGAACACTGCTTCTCATGAATCACTGGCAAACTAATACAATGTAAAAACAGTTTGGAAGAACAAAACATTTAAGAATTATCACTTCAAAGGCTGTGGGAGCCTCAAAAGTAAACTCCATATTGCTTGAAATACCCTCAACACATCTGCATCAAAAGGTAAATAACTTTGCTTGGAGGGAGGATGGTAATAGAATTTCCACAATTCTTCTCATCTCCACCTTTAAAAAGTAAAACTCAGTTTCTAACAGAAGGTGAATTGAAAGTGTGGTAGAACTAGATTTTACAGACTTACATCCGTTACAAACCAACACAAAGAAAACGTCAAAAATTATTAATGAAACATCTTCCCTGCTTTTTTTCCTCTGGGAATAAAAAGGTTATACAGGTCTAATATCCCTTCCTAGACTTTTTCAGCATGAAGTATGCTCAATGCACTAAATTCTTGCTTAAATGCAACATTTACAGCCTGCACAGCAATCTGGATCTGCATTTTTTCTTAGCACTCTCTCCAATAGCATGCCACCTTTTAGGAGTGATTTCAAAATGAAGCACAAGCTTTACAAGTAACAAAGATATTCCCCTTATACTCTTATCATTTTACACCTCATACATGACCAGGAAATATAGATACTAAAGCAGGACTGAATGCTTAAAGTCATGCTCTTGGAGGTATGAGTTATGTCATGCTGAGATCCATTTCACACCTCAACACCAGCTACCTTCTCAGGATCCCACAGCTGATAACCATTAGCATCTCCCACACCAGCTGTAACTTCACTATCTCAGTCACTACTAACTCTTCTTATGGCTTCTTGTTTCATATCCTCTGCTTGATTTTAAAAGCATACCGTTATTGCTAATATGCTCTTCCCTTTAAAACTAGCCCTTCTATTTAGACTTCTGCTGCTCAAACTCCTGCCCTTTTTGAACTGTAACAGTCTGTCCAGAAGAGCCACCCTCCCTAAAAACGCTGCTTTATGGTTTGCAAAAGGTGACGGAAATGAGCAGGTCTCCTTAAGTGCACTACAAAGGTTCATCCCCTTCACAGGAAATTTTTTAGTGTCCAGAAAATCAAGAGGTTGTGAAGCACTGATATATTCCGTCGCCATTCCAAGCAGTTTAGGATATACTGTTAGGATGCTTAGAAGAACCCTAACAGTAATCATTGGGGCCCAGCCTACTTCCAAAAGCCTTAGTATACTTCAAATGTCCTTCTTACCTTTCCATTCTTCTATCGTGTGCTCCCTCTCATCTAACTGCTTATCTGGTATCTTTGGTGGGGGCTGAAAAAGAAAACTAACTCATCATAAAGCAATAAAAAGGGATACAAAAGCAGAATAAATGAAAATAAGGTATTCAGAGTATGAACCTGATTTAATACTTGGCCTATTTTCTAGATGCTGCTAAATGTTTTAAACTTCTGATTAGCAGATTTACTTCTATTACTGCAAAAATTAAAATAGAAACTGAATAATCTAGTAGAAAAACTCCCAAGTGCAGCAGTCTCCAGCCCAAGCAGCTCTTTTTACCTCCTTACTGTTAATTACCACATTTTCCCTCTATCTGTTATAGATCACCAGAATTCTAATTGTACCATTTACATCACACATCTTTTTTCTATTCTTAGTGGCCCATCACCAACTACCTTGCTCTTAATAAAATAAAACTTCTGTCATAAGTTGAAATTGTCCTGAAATTAATTTTTTAAGAAAAATTTTCAATTAATCCCTTTGCTCATTAGTGTTGATAACTGATAGCCCAAGATCTTGTACTCAGATTTTGCTGAAACACTTATTTTCTAGTTTAAGCGTACCATCAATTGCTACAACTGATGAAAATATTTCTCTTGCCCAGGAGTAAATACCTCAGAATACTATCAACAGCAATTAAACCACCCTGAAACAACTGAAAGTCAATAAACCCCACAGAAAATGTTCCAGATGCATTACTACACATCCAGGAGATTATACGCAATTATACAAGAACACACACATGCAGATACAGGTACCTCAGCTACCTGCAAGTTGGTGCCCATTCCTAATACTATTTCTAACAAACATGTCCATCAATGTCAATAAAAATTATTATAGCTCAGTTAAGCTTCTAGTGAAATGTGTAGATCATGCAATAATCTTCTTTCAAGCAGTTATATCAAGCATCACAAGTTTGCTATAGTACAGTATCTTTCTAATCAGAGACCAAGAACTTACAGCTTCTGCTTCTGATGGATCATACCAAACATTGATGTATGGGTGCTGCAGGGCTTCATCCACAGAAATTCTTTTAGAAGCATCTATAACCAGCATTTTTGATAACAAGTCCCTTGCTTGACTTGCTGCAAAGGTGAAATTTTCTATTTAGACTAGTGCCATATATGGTGCACATAATACTGTATTTCAAAGCTGATAAGGAGAGGAGGCCCAGAGTAAACAAATTCCAGTTTAATACCTATGCAACCCTCACATAATTCAGTGTTTAGGAAAGCAGTCCATTTGATGGAGGGAAAAAAATAATGAAGACAGCAACACAGGTGGGAGAGGTGTGGGACACATTTCACTATACATTATCAGTATACGGTGCCCTTTGGCGTGACATCTTTACATGAAATATAACTCAGCTGGCTGTATAGCCTTGTCTGCAATAGCAGTGGGCAAACACCTACTACCCCTCTCTTACAGATTATGGGGGAAAAGCCGTCATGTACATTAGTCAGAAAATATGGTGAGCCTGTGACTCCACTGAGTAGGTGACCAGTTATTTCAGT
>VZTO01008098.1:0-14238 GCA_013400615.1 Syrrhaptes paradoxus | reverse complement strand
CCCCCACCCTTCTCTAAATTATGTTGGCATCTGTCACTGTATTTACTTCTCTTTGTAAAGGTATCTCCAGAATAGGAGCTGTTTCAGAGAAGATGAGAAAGTGGAGGTAAGCATACACCAGCATATTCATCACTCCCATAATACAAATATTGTAATATTTAAATCCTTGGCAGGATGATTTTATAGTGAACAAAACCAAGATACATTTCTGTTCCATATAAGTTTTAAAACTTCTGAAATATACAACATACAGAAGACAGACCTTACCTTTAAGCTTATTGTGTTCAGAGTCAGCTGGGAAAAGGACATCTGGAAAGAGTTTTTCAAAACTATATCCAGCATACTTAGGTCTGTTCTCCACATAAGTTCGGACTGTAGGCTGTAATTTCTTCATAAATTCAGGGCATGGTGTTCCTAGCTGCTCTATAACTTTATTCCATTGATCAATATCTAAGGGTATGCAGCTAAGAAAAACACTCTAATTTTCAGCTAGAAAGTTATGTTAAAACCACACGAAATAACGAACAGAGAAAACACAGAAAATTATAAGAAAATATGAAGTTCATCATCATTAATTAGGACTACATTCTTAGAGAAAATAGTGAAACAAAGCAAGATTATGATAGAGCAGTCAAGGCAACATATCTTACTCAGAATCATAATGAACTAGCAAAGAACTAGTTCTGAGAAACAGAGAAAGTTAAAAGACTCACAAAATGTATTAAACAAGTGTTAACAAAGGCATTGTTTGGGTTCTGGAGAAGACACGACTTCCTGATCTGAACACGTATTCACAATAGTCAAGCCAGTACACATCATGAAGGCACTCGTGAGAATTACCCTGTATAGGTGCTTTGTCCTTCATTCTCATCTTGACACATCAGCCCAGCCCTGGACTGCCCAAGGCTATCAGTCTCTCCCTAGCAACATCCAACACTGAGCACCAGTGAGCACACGAAGGATGAAATCTTGGCTCACAGATCAATGACAATTTTGTCAAAGACTTGAATGCGAAGTTAAAGAGTCTCAAGGATGTGTAAGGAACATCTTAATTGGAAAGTTTATACAACTTAGAGAGGAGTTTGACCAGTTCAGGGCAGAAAAATTTTACTGAATAAAAAAAAGTAATGTTTGGCTCAGGAATTCCTAGTGGCAGATGGTTAGACACTGGGAGAGAGCTCAGGCAAAATTTATATGTACTTATTCATATATTGTCCCTAACTTTTTATTTTCGGCTCCCATCAAAGACTGGATACGGGGCTACTTAAACCTTCAGTCAGATGTTAACAGACCTCCTCTTATGCTCTTAAAACTTAACAGCAGACCTTTATATAAGGGTTTTCAAGCTGTACAGTGTTTTAGTACAGGCCTTGAAAAAAAAGTATTTACACTGTACGGCACTGATCCTAAATTGAAAAGCCATGCTAGCAAACCATATGCATAAAGCTAAGCATGGTGCAGCTCATGCAATGACAGAGCTGTATGAAAGCAAGGATGTCCTGGATCCCCTCACTGTGCCTCTAAATCTTCACCCAATTTTCACCCTTAAATAGTACTATATCAATTATTAAACAGTTAACCTGCAGCAAAAGCAGGAAAGATATCTGACGGCATCTAAAAACCTGAAGTGCAACTACTAGTAAAACAAGTAAGATGCCAAACTCCAATTAGATCCAGAGGTTTCAGCTCTATTTGCTTGGAGCAGACCCTTTCTCTGAAGTTTCACAGGACAACCCATTCAGATACCACCAAGTCATTCATGGAATATAAAGAGAGAAGTGTCAGATATCTCTGAGAGCTGCTTGCAGGATCATTTCTGCATACTAAAACATAATAATCCAGAACGCAACTAATTAAGTTGGTTAGGAATTTTTTGTAAACATTTCCTATAAAATGTAAAGAATAAAAACTGCAAACATGCTTGGGTACTATACAGGATTAATAAATTAATATAATAAAAATGATCTCCAAAGCAAAAATCAATGCATGCGAACCAGTAAAACACCACCTAGACAAAAGAGAACTGTCTTAAATGTGACAACATCCAAAAGCAATGGATAGACACTATATTGAACTGGAAAAAGAAAAAAGAAGGGGAAAAAAAGGAAGATGGAAAAAGGAAAAATAACCTTGTTTGCCTGAGTGGTATTTTGTTCATCTTGCTTAGTATTAATCTCTAAAAACAGTCATACACGTTAATGCTCTGTTGTGGTTTTGCTTTAAATGGTATAACTGTAGACATTTTTTGCAGCTTCCTGGAACCAAAATAATGAACTTGCAAACTGTATTTTGAAAAGGCAGTTTAAAATCAATATTTTAAAAATTAGAACCACCTTAATCTGCAACTATGTGGCTGCAGTATCTTTTGACCTTTTACAACTACATCCTAGGCCAAAGGTAAGGATACGATCTGTACCAGGAAATAAAACACCACCTTTGATCATTTCTCCCATGATGCACCCAACTGACCAAATGTCAACTGAAAACAAAATGCAATGATATTAACATAAAAGATAGTTATTAAAAAAAAATAAAAATATCTAGACACACACACATGAAGTGACTCTAAAAAGCGTGTGTAATGAAAATGAGTGAAGGTGAACATATGCTAACTACAGGACCAGCAGAGACTATGTCCTACTGCTAGGTGCAGCCTGAATATAAATGAAGTTCTTAACAAATTTTTTTAAGTGTATCACAAGAAAAAAATCCATGTCCATTTAATAAAAAAAATAAATAAATTGTACAATATGCATTTTCATAGCACAACATCAATACAAAGGTTAATTACTTCCTAACTAATTCAACCTGCTGCAGCAGCACAAGGATACAGTCCCTTCCTGGAAAGAGGATTTTGTGGCAAACCATTTCGCCCATAATGCACCCCACAGACCATAAATCCACTATGTTTGTAGCACAAAAAGAAGGAAAAGCAAAGCAAACGGTCATTAAAATTAAAAGAAGCATAACATGACTGCATCCTATAAACTGCAGAGACAGCACAGGAAGAAGTGCAAGACTTTAAATTAATCAGTGAAAACACTTTAAAATACACCGTATATAAGGATTAGCTTTTAACTGTCTCAAATACAAGGCAGAAAAACATCCTTTTGTTTAGCACAATGCTAGAGCAAGAGCTAGAGCAGAGCAAGAGAGAGAGAGACACACAAATCAAGAGTGGCAAGGCCCTTCTCCAAGCTCCAAGGCTTGTGAAGCTACCTCTGCCAAGAGACTAGATTGGAGCACCAAGGATAACTCTGTTTCTTGAAAGTGATTCCATTGTAGCTGGAGGAATAATTTTTAAAGTAGCAAAGTAAACTGACCTTTAAAAATACTACATATCTAACCAGTTTATACTTTTAGGAGGAGAATTAATTGGATATTACATAGGAATTAAAATTTACCATCAAATATTTCCTACAAGTCAGATTACCATGCATCTCTCTCTCCCTTTAAACAAAAAGCAAACACAATCAGTAAAACATCACTTCGAATTTTAGAGGATCAGTTAATTACAATATTAGTATGCTCCTAAAATGTTTTTCTGTTAAAATTATTTAAAAATATTTCTCCAGTTATGCTGTAATAACAATTTATACAAAAGAAAAGCTCAAAAGTGTTTGGTTTTTTTTTTTTGGTAAGAAATGCACATTTTCTACATTACCTTAAAATAAATCACTCAGAAGACACACTCAAAGAGGCACAAGTTTACTTTTTACAGGTATGCCAGTTTCTTTTGTGGTTGCTTTCAGAGATACTGCTAACTCTGTAAGCAAATTTCTTGAACTCATAATAATGAATTTGGATTATTATGAATACTTCTATATCAAATGACACTGTAATTTCAATTAAGCAGTTAAGAAGGGGATTTAAATGAGAAAAAATTGTACACTAAAAATCACATGGAAAGTTCTGAAGGAGCTCAACAATGTCAACGAAACAAGGCTGATTCTCATTGAAAATATTCCTTCCCACTTATTTACAAGTTCCTCTAAAATAGTATCTAAATCATGATAAAAGATCATACTTGTACATATTAATAGGTCATAATTAAGGGCCTGGTTCATTTAAAAAAATGATTGTCTATAATTTATGATTAGTGGTGTTTTTTCTTTGAAAACTCTTTTCAAATACTTAAGAAAAGCACATGTTCCTCGTCTCAGAAACCCAACGATTTCAAGCCAAGTTTTGCATTTGACCTTTAAACAAAATTCTGAATGTTGACTTTTTCACCTGCAAAACAATCTGCTGCCATCACAAACCAAAATATCTACTGTAAATAGTTTGTGTCCACCATGACAAAAACAGTGCCCATGATTGCATGAGGAAGTCTGGGAAGAGAAATAACATGAGTCAATGACTTGTCTTCATGCCTCGGCCAACAAATTACTTCAGAGGTGAAGAAAAACATTGCAAACAATTCCTCTGGTTACACTACAAAGCAAACCTGTGATGTTTGGGGTCTTTTGGTTTGCTGTTTTCATTAATCAAAAAAACCCTGTCTATTTATAGGTCTTTAACATTTTTTATGAAGCTAGATTAACTTGTCCATAGAGGACTGCTCTTGTGAATACTTCTATAGAAGACCAAGTCAAATCGTTAAAAGGATTTTTAAAATCTGTAATAAGATCTACTGCTTGTCCTACAGAGTGTATTTTATTCTTTTTAGAACCTTGTTTGGAATGAACCTGCTATTTCATATAATTCTAACAGAAAAAAATTTAAGGGAAAATGAAGTTCAAACACAATATACATACTAGGAAACTTAAAAAGTAGTAGTTTCAGAGCATTTGGGGCTTTCCTTGCTTTTCAGTGCTTCCTTCCTGATAATCATGCACATAACTGCACACAAATTTAAATATGGTAGATGTACCCAAACAGTTTTCATGTCCTTCAGTTCTGAACTTCTTGAGTTTGCAAGCCCTAGTTTTTAATGTAATATACACAAATATGCTTTACCTCCTTCAGTATCAAAACCTGTGTAGAAGCTAACTCAATCAGCAGTTTGTCTGCGATCTTTGTTAGGTTTAAAACAATTAAAGATTTCATGTGTGTAGTATAGTACAAAAGAATACTACTCTTCAGCATCTATTTCAGTCATCAAAACATGTATTGAGGTCCTCCCACATGCCGAATGAAGGGCACTGAAATGGCAAAAAGCTGCCACATGACCCTGTTCAATTAAACTAAATGCTAACATCAGCCATTAGTTAGCTGTCAATTTTCCATATTTAACTTTAAATTAAGTAAGTTAACTTTTAATTCAACTGTGGGTTTAAAGGGCTAGAACAGGCATCAATGCTAACAGGTGAGGATCCTGTACAGCCCATGGTTCTTACTGTAAATACATCCTTTATACCTGCCCCCTTCCCCTCTGCAGCCCTGCCTCCCTGTCAGTGGAGGGCCACCATGAGGAATTCATCAGGCAGTGATTGAGAAGAGTAAGTTTCTTGTAAACAGCCTTTTAATGACAACTGTACATATGAAAATGCAGATTGTCTCCTGACTCAGACAATATATTTACTTTTACATTCTCCAATAGTGTCATTCTCAATTCAACAACCATGTATTTGACTTTGGGAAAGAGGTGATAGTTTTTCATATGAAAGTAATTTTTTATTTATACTCTGCTGCACAACACAATTCAACAGGATTGTCACTAGCATGACAGGGTGCTCTAGAACACAATCTATTTAACTCCAATAATAACCTAAGCAACATGTTAGTGGAAATAATGTTTCACACTTTTGCAACTCAAAATTACATAAAAGAATGTAAACTGGGCAAGCTATGTCAGCAAACTTGCTACTTCCATTGTACCAGTTCCTCTGTAGGGCAGCTGCAGGACTCAAATGACAGCTTCAGGTTCTTTTATCTAGTGTCTCTTAAGTGGCCAATGTAAAGTCTTGGGGAAGAAAGAAAAATATATGCTTTCTACAAAACTTTAGCAGTTAAAAGTAACTTAAAGCTTGTTCCACTCAACCTCAGACTTCTAAATCATGGCAAAAATAGCCAATGGTGGCCATTTGAAGGAATGCACAGTAATGATCCAAACAGAAATAAAAACCACAGTCTTGGAAAAAACATCTATTCTCATTCCTTCCGAGCTGGCTTCTTTCATTGTCAACACCAACAGAAGTCATTCCTCTTGGCTTTTATAAACGACAACAATATCAACTCTCCATGTACATAGCAGCTATCGTTTACACACACCCTGAAGTCACTTGCCATAATGGTATGCCGTTGCCAGGGCAGTTTGCAGACTATATTAACACTGAAAAGCAGAGCAAGCCCCAGTTCAGTCAGTAACCTGAGGAGCCATGCCTCACATCACCAGGAGACAGCTAACAAATCCTCAAGCATCAGACCGTCTCACAGGCCTTACTGGAGGACTAATCAATAGAGGGTTTAAAATATCTTCAGCAAACGGTGACCTCTGTGCACTGTGCCTGCCTGAGGCGGAAACACCAAGTGAGCTGAACTGACCACAGTGACAGCGGATCAACGAAATGGCAGCAGAATGGGGGCCACTGCAACAGAATTTCAGGAATGACACATTACTTATTTTGTTCCCTAAATACTATCTGTTTCATCCAAAAGATGCAATGTATTTGATCATGTGTTTCCCTCAAATGCTGTATCCCTTCCTTATCTTCTTGTAGAAGACATTGAGAGAAGAGGGGCCACAGAGCGAGTATAAAGAGGAGGGAAATGTACGCAAGCAGAGGGACAAAGTAAACAAATTTGGACCTCAAAGAACCTATGATGCTTCATGACAGTACTCTGCATTCTTGTCTCAAGTATATTATTGAAATTTTCTTCAGCAACATTAATCAAGAGCATAGTGTGACAGGTTTAAAATAGGCTGATTTTAATAAAAAGTAATGCCACAGCAGGCAATTTCAGCTTGTTTGTTCCCCAGTAGCCTTTAAGTCCCCTGCATCCTGAAAGGCTATATTGAATATAGTTAAACATTAAATTTAGGACACACGTGTACTGATGAATTACAATTTACATCCACATCAGGAATAAAGCCAGGTGAAGGTATTTCAAGGTACATACCATGTATTAAGAAAATATATTCACAGTTCTTCCTCGATAAAACTTAATCTACCAAGCAAGTCATTCAAATTTTTAAATAAACAAGGCCCTCAATTTCTTCTCCTATTAAATGCAAACGTTTCTAATGGGTTGAGTTGAATGAACAAATTGGCGTATCCAGAATCTGCATTTTGGTCACAAGGCTAATTTATAAAATTTCTACAGCTTGAAAAAAAAATTAACATGTAAAATGTGGCGTGCCAAACAAAAAATAAAGCTATGCCAAAGAAAGACTATATTTGCTGACCGTTTTCTTTGTATCCCATCCCTAGGATGACCTCTGGTGCTCTGTAGTAACGAGTCACTACATAAGGCGTCATCATAAAACTAGTTCCTGCAGTTCTGGCCAGTCCAAAGTCAAGAATCTTCAAAGTGCAGTCTGACTTTACTACTATATTACTGGGCTTTAAATCCTTCAAAAAGAAACATCATATATGACTGCTAAGACAAGCACAAAGTACTCTGTGGTTCACATTTTTAAAAGATAATAGTGCTAACATTAAACCCCACATATACAACTAGGTTACTGCTACAACTGCAGTTTCTTTTTCCCTTGCATTAATTCATGTGCATTCAGCAGACTACAGAATTAATTCCCTTCTCGTGCTTCTAGATTTATATAGCAATTAAAGAAGCAAAATCCAACCAGCATTACAAGATATTTTAGCAATGTCTGAAATAAACTGAGGTTAGTAAGAAACATTAGCTCTGAGGAAAGGTCTAGAAACTGCTCACTGCAACAGCAGTTATTACTATGATGCAGAACACAAGTAACATGACAATTGCTGAAACCATTTGATGCAATAATCATCTTAATACAAGAATTATTAAAATTATAACATGAATGTAAAAAGTAAAATGTTTCTTTGCTAGTTGAGGCTGTGTTAGCTCTTTTGAACCAATGCAGATATTTCGCTGAACTGGAAGGAAATCCCCATGCTTACACACATTTAGTTTCCCATTCAGGCTTTGGTTATATTAATTTTGGTGAAAAAACCCAAAAATGCACCATTGAAGAACTGCCAGAAATTAACACAATCATTAAACAGGAGTGGAAAATGCCCTGATAAAGCTCCAGATCATCTTAAGTTAGAAACTTGATAACTGTATTCTCTTCACTTGAACCCTACAACCACATTGACAAGAGTGGCCTTACAACATCTACTTATACACTCCACAGACATACTTGGTCTTCTCTCAGGAGGATCTTGCACACATCTATATGTCACAAAGCAAATATTAAAAACAAAGTAACCTCAGCATAACTTTGCCATCATAAAATCATTCGTAGCACATGGGAGGACACAGATAAGGCTTGGATCCTTTCAGCCTACTCTCTACAGAAATTAATGAGAAAAGAACCCAAGATTTGGCAGAGGACTCCAGCATTTGAGCTGCAGGCATTTGATAAGTAGCCCTATCTTCCACTGTTTCATAAAGACTTAAAAGTAGCTATCTGCAAGACACGTAGTTTTCATTTGTACTTGTATGGCTTTCAGCAAACTCCTCAGAAAGCTAAGAAAGCTGCATTAAAGACAGAAGAGACCACAAAAAAAGAGTTTCAGAACAATGTAATTTTAATGGGTAAAAATATTGTGTACCTAACATTCACACATACCCTTCCAAATCACACACATAAAGACTGCAGACAACTTTGGCTTAAAAGATTCTCAAATGCAATAAATGAATTCAAGTATTATAAGGCATTCCAGATACTTAATATGCACGGTCCACATTCTCCTACAATCCTGCTTACTATCAGCTTTACTTTTGCACACTTCTATTATTTGGAGGATACTCATTGCAGAATCCCACACGCATGCTCATAGTATTTAACTATGCTCATCCTCCCCAAAGCTGCAGGATTAACACTGAAAAGGTGAAGAGATTTTCCCCTTGCAAGAGAAAAATCACTATGTGAACAAAAAGCTAAAGCTTACAAAGTACCATCCATACGTAACTTCTGAACATCATTTAATTGTCTTGAAGCCCAGGAACATGTTGTAATTTGGAATACAGAACTGTCCTTCAAAATGATGGAGGCGAGAGTTGTCTTACATCACATCCAAATTAACGCAGCACCAATACCTCTTACGTTTTAAATAAACAAGGACTTAAAAACTCCTATAAGGATGATCAAGTTAGTCAGGCAGTATAAATATATCCAGAACCTAAAGCAGAACACATCCTGCCTACCCTTAAAAATGTAAAATGTCAGTGCCTAAAAATCAGATTATTCATGGTCATCTTCCCGCTAACCAAACATGGAGAGAGGGGCATCTCTGGAGGGTAATTCATGGCTTTTATGGGCTTTTCTCTTTCTAAAGTAAGATTTGTGTGAAGGGCTTCTATAATTAGGCACCTTTGTTTGAGTGTTCAAAATCAGGCAGAATGCAAAGTTTCAGAGCCTCCATGCAAGACTAATGAAACCCTTTGTGTCCTTCAGCAAGGCAGTGAGGCACAACGGCAATGCTCATCACTCATCCTCCTCAGACTGCGAAATATAAATGAACATGTACTTCTACACTTGCTGGAACTTTGTCTCTGCAAAGTGTTTTGAACATAGTAATGTTCATTTGCTAACATCTGTTAAAGCCAGTGTAAAGCTATAGTCAAATCTTTATCAAGATCAAATCCTGATCCACTGATGTGGCAGCTAAGTACACCCCCTACAAATTCTAGGTGAAATTGTCTGAAACTGTGTTGATCTCTGCCCTGCTGGCTCCATGACTCCAGTTCACTATGAAAAAATGGCTTATATCTACAGCAGGTACTATCCAGTGTTACAGGCATATATACAGATTGCTGTAACTTCAGTCAGCAAACTTTGAAAAAGTTACTGACATGGTGAGATTACTGCAGCTGTGTTAGAAGCTGAAGAACCTTGTTAAAAACCGTATGAAACAACCAACACCAAAATAACCTGGAGCTTTAGAGGACACTAAAGAAGCACACTAGATTCATAGCGAGAATGCTCCATGGGCAGCTACAGTAGTGCAGACTATGTTTAAGGAGTAACTAGTTCCAACAAAGTAATCAGCTTTAGACATTAAAGACAATGGTGCTGAAAGCCCAGCAGAGTGGTAAAGAGTTACTAGCCACACGGTCCACATGAAGCATATGGCTTTCCAAGCACACCCTCCTTGTCTCCTGAGGTTTTGTTCAACTTGTTACACAGAGAAACAGGATTTTGATGCTTTACACGTTGAAGCATAAAGCTATAATCCACACAGCAGGTAAGTAACGCTAATGTTTTGCCTGAACATGCTCAATCTTTTAACAAAGTCTGAGAAGAAGCTGTCAGCTGAAAATCTACCATGAAGACATGCAAGTGAAAACTATCGGCCCATGTCCTTCAAAAGCATTCTGCATACACGTGTCACTATTTACACTGCAATTGTATCTATGGTTTCTTCGGAATAGGTTATCCCTGTACTTCATATTACTGCACAATAAGAAGCATTTCAAAGACTTCACCTATATTTTCAGAGGCAGGAATTCTATCCTCAAAGCTGTCTTTACTCCTGCCCAACAACTGAGTAGTTACTTCTTTTCTATAAATGTATGAATGTTTACATTTATCCATGACTTCTACAGGACTGATGGTTTGATGTCCACTTTACAGCAGTACAAACCACCCTTGAAGCAAGTGAAGTTTTAGAAGCTCCCTCCTGCCTGTGCTACAATCCACAGAAAGAGACACTCTTACATTACTTAGTGCACATCCATACAATACACAGTTTTCCAAAAATAAAAAAGACCTAGGAATTAAAGCATTAAACTTGGATACCTGAACTGGACAAGCATCCTAACATAGCAATTCTTGAGGTAGCACCCAGAACTGACATTTGTGATTTGCTTTGCTGTGTACATCATCCATGAGGAAGACCACGCAGCCATGACCAAAAGTACCACACATTAATAACTTTATTTATATCTTCTGCATCATTTCAGCAATGGAAACTTTTAAAATTCTCTAAAAAAAATAAAAAGGAAAAATGTAGCACTGTAGAAATACAAACTTACAATTTCCCAAAATAGCAGAGATTTGAAAAGTTATAACCAGACAATCTTAAGCAATCTTTACACTACATACAAATATATGTGAGATGTTAAACTTGAACAGGCAACCTCAAATTCAGAACTTCTTATCTGGATTGCAACACACATATGCCATTTAAAAATCAGTAGTCAGTTTTGCTTGTGGGCAGTCTGAGTGAATGCTTTGTGACACACAGGTGTATGAAAGTTCCACTTACAGGTCTTTATCTGGAGACTTCAGATATTTTTTCATTAGTCTGCTAGTAAAAGAGCAGAAATAAAAGGGGCAGTTCTTTCAAAAGATGAGATTTCAGGTTTGGTTACCAAAAACAATAAAGGCAGAGACATGTTCAGATATTATTTCCTGGCATGACTACTAAAATAGAATATTATCTAGAATTAGAGGATGTCATGTAAAGCACTGCAAAAAGTCTTTATTAGCTCTGTGCAGATTATTACCAAAACATTCAAATGATTCATTCCAGAATTACAGTGGAAAAAGGTAACGCTTTCCTTTCAGCTCTCTCTCTCTGCCTATGGGACAGGCTATGGACCACCCTTTGTCCTCCTATTTCTGATTTTTTTTTTCTGTCTTTTAAATACTCAATGCAAAATATACACAGTTCACTTACCCTATGTATAATTCCAGCTGAATGAAGATGTTTGATACCACACAGCATTTGATAAAGGAGATAAGACATTCGTTCATGGTCTAGCTCCATCTGAATTACTTGGCAGAGATTTGCATCCATGAGCTCCATCACTATGTAGCTTATGAAGAAAAAAAAATAATCAGATAATACTGTAATTTTATTATATTCCTTCTCTTGCATGAATATTTTTAAAATTAATTCTCAGCTTCTGTTCAAATCAAACTTACACATCTTGAAATTCTTCCAGGGATTTTTGTGGTGTGAACACATTCAGTAGGCCAATTATCTGTAGGAAGGGGGAGAGGAAACATAAATGCACCATAGCAACAGCAAAGTTGCAAAGTCAACATTTCAAAATTGATACCCGGTATTCTGATGCAAACCTCCTGGCGCACACTGAAGCTCAAGATGCTCAGTGGTTCAACCAGGACTAACATGCTATAATACATGCTACTGATTTTAGGAGTATTTTTCCTCCACAAATCACATAATCTAAAGACACGCTGTGAAGCAACAACTTCACCCAAAGAGAAAAACAGATCCTTGAAGCTGCTTTAGGACATTTCCCACTTGCTAAGAATGGATGGGAGGTGCAGAAACAGGTCAGGTTACTACTCATCAAGAGTCAGGTAGCTTGCAATAGTTATCACACAAATCATGCTATTATGTAAAACTTCCTTCTGAGAATCCATATATAAACTGTCTCTGCCTTTGAAAAAATACAAAATTTTCCTGAGTACATGAAGGACAGAGTAAGTCTTCCATGACTATTTCCTCCCCTAGCAGCCAGGAGGAATTACATCTTGCTGAAGCCCCGGGGATTAAGAGGGAAGGTGAGGAAGATGGCACACAGCTGTTTCTGAAGGAAGAAAATGAGCAATACCAGGCCTTCTATAGTTCAACTCTGATAAATTTATCACTTTTCTCTCTCAATTTCTGTGATCTGGTCTACTCCACAGCTTCTTAAGCATCAGACAGTTCCTGTTGTGACAACACAGGATTCCTAACTCATTCATGCACCAAGGAAAAAAAAAATATTATTATAGCTTTTTTTTCTCCTATTTGTCTAGCAGCAGCAACAGAAACATGGATGCACTTACCACTCATCATATTCTTACATGACAGCTGCCTGTAAAATGTAGCATGTAAAACTGACTTGCTTCCTGAGTTTGAAGGGGGTATTTAAAGATTGGACGGATATTAAAACTAGTCAATAATAGCTCTTCTGAAACATCCATCTGTACTTATCATGGAGATACAACCATGGAATGAAAATCTCCATAATCTACAGAGGATGCCATCCTCTGAAGTCACTTTTAAGACTTTTACAAAGAGTAACCTTCTAGTTAATTCTTTTAACATTTAAAGCAGGACACTGCACTCACATTTTTGTGATTAACGCACTTCATAAGAACAAGCTCTCTGTAGGCTCTTTTAGCATGGGTTTGGTTCTGAAATGGTCGGCTTAACTTCTTGATTGCAACATTTCGTTCAAGGATGGCATCATAAGCTGCACTGTAATAAAAAACCAACATTATTACACCTCAGCGTCAAGATCCTTTAAGCTGTTGCAGTTGCCGTGTTTATAAGGCACCTTGTATCTTGTCTGCAGAAAAAACAGATTTCCAGTATTATTCAGCTTTAGGGAGTGTAACAGCAAAGTGGTCTTGTATGTAGAGTGATTCAAAATTTAGAAATGTTTCCCAGCTTCATAGTATCAACACATGACAATCTCCACAAGATAATGCAGAATCTCTGCTTCCTAAAACACCTTACTAAAGATATTGAGTTCTTGCCACTCATTGGCACTCAAGAACAGCCTGTCTAAAAAAGATCCAAAACACTTCAAACATAAAAAGCACATCAATTTTATGTAAAATCTTCATACTGAAAGGAAGCGAGAACGAGAGAAAAAAAGTAGGTTATATAAAGGTCCCATGTTTTCACTTACAGAGTTGCTTAATATCCTCATGACAATGAGAGCATCAATGTCAAGATAAAATAAAAAAAAATGTGAGGGAAGCTTTAATATTTTGATGTCAGTGGCTTTTACTTGGTAAAAAGAAAGAATAACATTTTGTTTGCAGACTAATGCCAAGATTGTCATATGATTCAGCAGCACATGCTGTTTAACTGATGAGCACTGTTACTGTGGACAACTCCCATACATATCACATTTCCATGACAAGGAGTCACAGATTTTGTTTCCTGTAAGGGGTAATACAACAGCAGACTACCTCCGGAAATATTTATCAGTTACTAAAAAAGCCTCAGCAGGGAAAATACTGATTTCTTGTCTCTTATCACGAATGGTACTCAAACCTCATGAAGATTATCTGTCAGTAAATGGTCAGCATCTACTAAATCCAACTAGCTACTTTAAAAAGTATGTTGTCTGTATAGTATGTAAGCTTGAATGACTTTTTTGTTTGGTTGGGTTTTT
>VZTO01008095.1:0-14484 GCA_013400615.1 Syrrhaptes paradoxus | reverse complement strand
CTTTCCCCCCTCCCTCTGTCTATGGAGAGAAGAGAGACTGAATGTATTTTGTCCTTGAGGATATCCTAGCAATAACTATAAATGTTCTCTTCGTATCAGCTTTCTCCTGAGCAGGAATCCAAAACATAGCTTCTTGCTAGCTATTTATGAAGAGAAGGGAGAAAAGGAAAAAAAAAATTAGCTCCCCTCTGCTTAACCCACTATAACTTTCCTTATTAGTATTACTCTGCCATTTCTTTTGTATGTGTATTTTCAAAACTTGAAAGCTAATCTTCAGTACTAAATTCTGGGAATGCTGCTATCACTTGTTCTATGATTCCACTTCAGAAGTAACTGTATTTTTGTGGGAGAAGCAGTTTTCCTATATGGGACAATGGACAGAATCTGATAGATTCTTCTCATGCAGAAACACACCATTCAAAAATAAGACTAAATAAGACTAATAATGTTGCTTTGAAACTTCCATGTATAAATTGCTCTTGCTAGTAGGAAACTTCCCCCCCCCCCCAGTGTACTAGGTTTGAAGTAAGCACTAACCAGGGATACTATGCTATCATGGCATGAAATAAATGTTTTCTGTACAGATCCTAACAGGTTCAAGCTATAAAATCATGTTGCCTTTGCTGTTTATACTTGCCCTAGACACGACATAGGTATAATAAAAAGAAAAACAGACTTCCAGGGTTTAAGCGCTATTGAAATAATCAGTAATGTTATTTGAAAATCCCACTACTTTCCATATCATCCAGGAGCACATCATCATTAACATAGAATTTTATTCAGCCTGTCTCCACCATGTTATATATAATCAGATATGAAAACCTTGACACTTTAAAGGTATGTCTTTCCAGATTCCTCTTAATATATATATACATTCTCTCTCATACTAATTACTTAAGCTGCCTCTGCAGAGTTGTCTCCTGTTCCAAAAATTTTCTTAATTTTAATCTTACCTGCCTATTCTATTTTACCATGACTTCACGTCTTATGTTACCAGTACTCCTTAAAGCAATCATGATACTTTATTGAATATCTTTTTCCTCATTTGGCTGCTTTTGACAGCTCACTTAGGGGCTGCCCCAAGTCTCTGAAGGCAGTGGTAAGGACTTCCATTGGACTTAGCTTCACTGCGTCAATAAAAAACTAGTAAAAAAAATTAAAATGTTTGGCTACTACATACATTTACAAGCTAGTATATAAATTTCCATTCAAAATAATATATAAGAAGTCGGTTGTCACCCAGTGCTGCTGTTATCACTACTGAAACAGCATTTCAAAACGCACACATATATATGTAGCATATCTAACAAGTCTGTTACACAACTTTCATTTATGTCTTCTCGCAAGAAACTACAGTTCTTTATATCTCATACATTCTGATTACATTGTTTACTAATCTCTGTTCTACGTGTGCTTAAGGTACTTCCTAATATGTTTAAAGTTGATTTTAAACACTGCACTGTGTGGGACAGTAAACTGGCCTTTTGTTTTGTTTGAAGTTTCATGTATAAAGTAGCTCAAAATGAATATAACCAACTTTATGAAAATATGCACACTAAATTTGATTAAACCAGTAGAATCCCTTTAGTTTCACACCTTCTGTCCAAATGGTCTCAGCACTTCCAGAAAATCCCTCCAACTGGCTTTTATGTGATCCCTCTTAAAACAAACTTGGCCTGAAGGCTAGGCTCTGTTTTTAATGTTGTTGTGTGTGAAAAACATAATCAACAGGCTACGATGACAATGTATAAATTAAAAGTAGACTAACGAAATAATTCGGGAAATACCTGTCAATAAAAGATGACAATGAAGTAGAGATGTTGCTAGCAACATTTTACAAAGATAGTTACTAAGCCTAACAGGTTTCAAAATTTTCAAGAGCCTGGATAACCAAAAACTTATCTACAGAAAACCACAGTGGTAATTTATGAGAAAATGGTAGCTACAGCAGTCATATGAAACAAGACTGTTTCTATTATAAGCTAGGCCTGCTGAAGAAAATGCGGTTATATGCCCAAAAGCAAACAAGTCAGGTTGTATTTTCAGAATGGATGACTACAAACAATCTAGGGAAGATAACAGGAAAACAGATATATAACTCCCTTTTGCACAGCTGTATGAAAAGAAAGGATGATCTAGTGGTTCAATACATAGACAGGAAAGCAGCAAATTCAATTAGGGGATACAGCTTGGTATACGGCCCCATGAGACTGAGTAGACTACTGCTTAGAGCTCTAGTGCTGACGTTTTCAAGAGGTGAGAAAAATTTGAACTAACAGGAAAGAATGAGAGAAATAGCTGAAGACCAAATCAAGTGTCATGGAATGAAGATGTAGGGTATACTTCTAGCACACTTCTGAGCTGCTGCAGTTCTGCCTTTCCATTTGCCCCTGATTCTACTACTGCCCTTCACTTTCTGCCAGCAGTGATATTCATATGAGTATGCACTAACCTGACTCAGGAAACTGCTCAGATTAAAATTAATAACTTTTTTACGCTGGGTTATTTTTCAGCTCACCTCCCTAGCTTAGGCCCCTGCAGGAGGTAAGGGAGAAATAGGATCAAGTGGCTGAAAAACACAGAATTCCAGATTTAAATTGAGGTGGGCTGGTGTATTGGGTCTGGCTGAGATGGAGCTAGTATTCCCACTGCAGCCCACCTAGTGTTGAATGTTGCACTGGCAGCTAGAAAGGTGTAGATCACACATCTTAGGAGGGGGCGGAGCTGGGACAGCTGACCCGGATTGGCTGTTCCATACCATGTGACATCAGCTCAGCCACAAAAGCCAAGGGCAGGGAAAAGGAGGGGGGCATTTGTTACTGCATTTGTCTCCAGTAGCAACTGCTGTGTATACTGAAGCTCTGCTTTCCTGAGATGTGGCTGGATGNTCAAGTGGCTGAAAAACACAGAATTCCAGATTTAAATTGAGGTGGGCTGGTGTATTGGGTCTGGCTGAGATGGAGCTAGTATTCCCACTGCAGCCCACCTAGTGTTGAATGTTGCACTGGCAGCTAGAAAGGTGTAGATCACACATCTTAGGAGGGGGCGGAGCTGGGACAGGTGACCCGGATTGGCTGTTCCATACCATGTGACATCAGCTCAGCCACAAAAGCCAAGGGCAGGGAAAAGGAGGGGGGTATTTATTACTGCATTTGTCTCCAGTAGCAACTGCTGTGTATACTGAAGCTCTGCTTTCCTGAGATGTGGCTGGATGTCACTTGCTGAGGGGAGGTAGAGAATAATATCTTTGTTTACCTTTTGTTTCTGTGTGTGGCCTTGGCCTTTAATTAAACTGCTTTTATCTTGACCTGCGAGATTTTCATCTTATTCTCCCCCTTTATTTTGCTGAAGGGGGAGTGACAGAGGGGCATGGTGGGCACCTGATGTCCAGTCAATGTTAGCCCACCACAGCTGACATTAAGTTATTTTAAGGAACTGCAAGTTTTTATTTCGATCTTCTTTAGGATTGTATCTCAAGCTGTTTTCTTTTGTTTCAAAGTGAAGAAAAAGTCTGTTTCATAGGAGTACAGAGTCAAGCACTGAGGGAATTATTAGAAGGGAATGATAGAAAGCTTTTTATACTAGACATAGTAAGAATCCAGTGGAGGTGGGAGCCAGACCAAACAGAAAATCAGGAAATAATTTGCAATGTTAAATATGTCAAATAGTTTGATATTGTTGTCAATTTTCAGCTAATTCAAACTGCACACCTTTCTTGAAAAGGTACAGGAACTACAGATGAGATGGGTATCTAGGCAGCAATAACTAGAGGAAATTAATGCATAATATGTAGCCATGTGGTCTATTGATGCTTTCTGTATTCTTTGACTCTGTCAAAATTCAACTTTTTATAGGCTTTCTGTAATATTGTCTTTAGTTATAAATCTCTTCCCAATTATGCAGAAAACACTGGGGTTTTTTTAATATGTTGATTCCCTAAAGAATGTGCAATGCAGTTAATAAACACAAATTATTTTATTTAAATGCTGCCATGGAGAAGTTTATATCTTAAAATATGGCATTACATATATCTATAATCATAACACATTTTTTAAAAAGTTAATCTTTGCTGAATATTTCTGATTTTAAAAAAGTTTCTATGTGAACAATCCCCTGTCCTAAATCTTAATTTGTACTAAAATCATAACAAGAACAGCCTTCTGACTTAAGTAACTTTTTTTTCTTCTGTTTTTATAAAGTAATAAAAGGATACAGGTAAGACAACAAAATATATAAAAAAAGAAAACACTACACAGTGGGTCCTATCTTCTGCATCTCCCGTTGCCTCACTGAAAAGTTTGAGAGGGACCAAGTACGATGTGTGGTGAAGACAAGGCAAAATTGAGGCAAGGAAGGGGCAAGCTGAGCCTGGGGAAGGGGGAATATTGTTCTGTAGTGTTTAATTTTTTATATTTTTTTTCCTACCTGAATTTGTAATTAAAAGTTTGGTAATTGGTAATAAATTGAGTGAGATTCCCCAAGTTGAGGCTGTTTTGCCTGTAACAATGGTTGTTTGAAAAACTGCTGGGATCACAAGTATATTTCTTCACAGTGTCATAGTATCATAATATTTTCTTAGGAACTTCATAAAACTATAAAAATTTGATTAGCATCCCTATTTACTCTCTGAAACAGGTATTTACTGGCTTTGTTATTGTGATCATAAAATACTCTTTCTGTATCAGAAAAATTAAATTCTATTTCACTTAGCATAACCAAAGTCTAAAATAGTACAAATCTTGGGAAATCCCCAAACCTTCAGAAAAACTGCATTGTAGTTTTTTGGTACAGAGGTACCATTCTAATCCTATTTAAATGGCTTTGCTTCTTTTTGTCTGTCTGCAGTATTACTACCTGCACACTGCTTTCAAAGCTTAATAAATCACTTGCTATAAAGCAGCAATATTTACATTTTTCTATTATATATTCACCCATGTATCTTAGCCATGAGTAAAACAAATTATCATCTTATTTTACAAAATGTTACCTTTTGGGGTCCTTTTTCTTGTTGCAGAGCAGGATTATGATAGTTAGAGGTTATTTGTGGCCTAACCAGAGTGCAAAAAATACCATGTGTAAGGGTAAATCATATCCTGAANCTTTCAAAGCTTAATAAATCACTTGCTATAAAGCAGCAATATTTACATTTTTCTATTATATATTCACCCATGTATCTTAGCCATGAGTAAAACAAATTATCATCTTATTTTACAAAATGTTACCTTTTGGGGTCCTTTTTCTTGTTGCAGAGCAGGATTATGATAGTTAGAGGTTATTTGTGGCCTAACCAGAGTGCAAAAAATACCATGTGTAAGGGTAAATCATATCCTGAAGTACGGATTTGAACTTGAGCTTGCATTGTAATTGAAAATATGGATTTTGCAATAATAGTAGTCATGCAACATTATTCTAGATTCTGTTGCTGTCTATAAGGTATCTGAAAAAAGATCAGAGATGTTCTTGCCAGAGACTAAAGTTTGGAAATGATTAATTTTTTTTAGTATTTGAGGGACACTTTCTGGTGAAAAATGAACAAGAATATGTTCCTCACAATTAAAATATCACAATATTATTTATGGAAGAGATATACTGTGGATTATCCTCTGAGAAAAGTGGAAATTAGAGTTAAATCTCAATTTCTTAGAGGATATTTTAAGAGCACCTTGTGGCAGACAATTAGGAAACAGCAACAAATGGATCAATCTGAAAAAAGTATGATTAACCTACTAAATAAATTTCTAAGTATTAGAGAAATTATTATAATAGAGTATTATATGGGAGTAATTACAGAATAAGTAAATTATATGGATATTTCTGTTAACTATAAAATATGAAAAAAAGAAAGCAATAATTGGTCATCAGACTGAACAGAAGGCAAACAAACAAACTGTATCAGACCATTTGAGTTTCACAAGTTGGCCATATTTGTTTGTATCAAGCAATCTGCTGGTACAAAAAGAATATGGCAGAATTAGAATAGTCACACAGAGGGACAAACAAGGATCATTAAACAAAAGAATAGAACAGCTTTTGTGAAGGATACAATTGGATGGAATAGCTCCAAGATGACCAGAAAAGACAATCCAGGAGGAAAACAAGGCCTGTAAACCCAAGACTTATGCAAAGAACAAAGATAAGAAATATCAATCATCTCTTCTAACACAAGAACAAGAAGGCACCCATTAAACTAAACGTAATTACCAAACAGGAAAAGGGAATTACACAATGTAAAGTTAAGATGCAAAGGGCATTCTCACAGGACTTTACTAAAAACTCAGATGAGTTAAAAACTGTATTTACATACAAAATACCTCTCACTAGTTTTATTATTATTTTTTGCCATTTAATGGTTCAGAAGTTCCTGAAATACACTTTACTGGACACAGCGAAAGCATACAGGGGAGTTATTGTTAGAAATTTGAGGTATCTTTGTTATTTTTTTTCCCTGACTATCCACAGTGTTCACCATCATCAGGACTCCTATTTAATTAGGCAGCCTTGGGTTTGTTACAATAGTTCAATTTGTTTGCTTTGCATATAGATTTCTTTTACAAATCTTTGTATACCTTCTGATGTAAATCTATTATATATTGCAGTTGGTTATACTTTTCTTAATCAGATTTTTCTCAATATTTTAGTATCATTTGCAAATGTCTGCTCAACATTCTACAGTTTATGTGATCAGAATAGAGCAGAGTATTTCAGTTGGAAATGACCTATGTGATTGTGTAGACCATATTGTAAATAAAACCCTTCATAGAACACAGATGAATGAGTTGGCCTAACATACCTCTATCTGTAAAATCAAAAATTCAGAGTTTGTAGGGAATCTTTCTTCATGGATAAATAAAGAGCAGAACTCCAGCCAACTTTCTTTTTCTTTGCAATTGTAGAAAGCCCCTTATTTAGGCATATGCCCTTCAGACCCAGTGAAGATAATCTCAATCTCTAGTGTACACTAAAAGAGATATTTTAAAAACTCTCTTACCCTATCCAGGAAGTAATTTCTTATTTTCAGTAATTGTTTTCCCTTGTTGTTTGAAATATTGTCTTGGTTTTGGCTGGGACAGAGTTGAACATATATATTCTTCATATATATATATATATATATATACAATTGCTTGGTAATGCAAAAATAATCTATTGTATGTACTAATACTCATGGAGAACAAGATATGTGGTATTATCAGTAGACAAGTTAATTACTTTTCTTTTACCTCCGTATATCTAGATGCTGATGGCTGTTTTACACTTGCATTTATATTTGTGGTTGTATGTGACATTGCGACTTTAGAGGTAATATACCTGAACTGTAAACATGATTTTGTATAGGATGATGAAATGTGAAATGTTATGATCCAGAAGTACGTCCCTGCCTTTGAAGTGCTGTTTGACAGTTCCTGTTTAGAGAGGTGCAAACATTTCAGAATAAAAACTACCTTGTGACCCCTAATATTAAGATGAACTTTTTCTTATATGCATGTGTTTCATACAGTTATTTCCACCTAACACAATCAAGATCAAGTTACTTTAGCATTCTCTAAAAAAAAGTTACTGCACACAAAGAGAAAACTTGCATGGAAGATGAAAGGTCTGTTAAATTTCAGTAGAATTACAAAGTTCAGCAGAAACTGTTCACTGAGTTTGCAGAAAAAGAAAAACATTCCTGCAGAAACAAGCTTCTGAAGTAGAAACTACTCAGTGAATATAAAGAAATAAGCCTGCAGGAACAAACAAACAGGCTTCTAAACTAGTAAACATGCTATTTGATAAATCTGTTAAAGCAACTTATTTCAGATAGCTGGTTATGTGGAGTAGAATTGCATATGATGGGATCACACATGATTCACGCTACCTAAAATCTATTTCTGAGTATAATAATATGATTGAGTCATCTAATGCTTTCACTCCTTTTGAGGTTGTATTTATCAAAGTTGTTCAGCTTTAGTGACTGAAAAAGCAGTGTCGTCTAAGGTAGTGTTGCTATAATTCTGATATTTGGAACCACCTTACTATCTCATACGCTCACTACCTCTCCTCAGAGATTCTGGTTTATTCTTATCTGACATGCCATACTAGGTGAAGGGTAGATTGATAAAGTTCAGGAAGGACAATTTATCTTATAAGACAGTTCTGCCACAGTACTATCCTGAAGCTTAATACAACCTTGTTGTTCCTCATTTATCCCAGAGTTGCTACCATATCCTCTCACACATTATTTATTAGATTCACAAAATGTTTTTACTCCTCTTTTGCATGATAAGCTCTCTGTTCTCCTGACCACTGTGGTGCTTTTCACAGCACACTATCTAGTTTGAATTTGTCTGTCTTAAAGATGTAAGAGTAGACCTCTGACCAATGTTCTGAACCCCTGTTCATTGCAACTTCTCATCTAAGCAGCTTCAGCTGCTTCAAGTATTTCTTGGGTTTTGAATCAAGAACAGGCAACTGTGTGTTTTCCTTCTTTCTTCTGCGTGTACTGGGCTGGAAAGAAAACACAGGGGAATTGTAAATGCTGTAATTGTATTAAACAACCAAGAAACACAACGTATTCAACAAGAAAACATTTTTGTTTATTTCTTCTATTCTGTTTAAGAAAAAAATAAAAAGTATCCTGGTCTTATGGAGTGATTCACCCCATATAGTTTGCAGGCCAAACATCCAAGTAGCAAAAATTGTAAGAAAAAAATAAAATGTGGTATCTATGCCTCTGTGACTGTTAAAAGAATAAAATGGACATATGTGAACTACAGGTAGGGCTGTATCTCTGTGAAAGAGTGTGCTTAAGTTGGTAGATGATACATTTATACACCTAAAGGGTAAAAACATGTTTTCCCATATAATATCATGCAGGAAAGGAGCAAATGGCTTTATGATACTATTCTAGGATTGTGTATAGAATGTACCTAATAAATTTTACTAAAGCATCAATTTATAAAGCCTTGGTATTATAAATTATGCTGTCTGTACCTTAATTTCATTTTAGCTGATAGCTCATTTATTTGACCTACAGCTACTGACAGCTCCTGTATTTCTATTTGTATTTCTATAGTCACATTATCTATCTCTTTTTTTGCAAGATGTTTGTGATAATTTTGGACAATACTCTTAGCAGCTATAGCTCCCCATGTGACAGGCACAACATGTTCTGAAGGTCTTATTGACTTACATTTCTGTTTGGGTCTAAACAATTGAGAAACCCATTATTTATTCAGGAAAGAGGACTTGTACTTTATATTTCATGATGTGGAAATAAACAGAATGTGAATACCTTATGAATGAAACAATCATGTTTTATTTTTACCAACTCACTGATTTTATATACTAAATACTGTTTTTAAAAAGCCTACCTCTAATATGCTAGTATTTTAAGGATGCAGAAAGTAAAAAAAAAAAAATCATCGGTTATGATTCAATTTTTCTCATGGGCTTGCAACACAGAGGACACTTTTGGTTATAATGGAGTCTTTTGATGTGAATTTTTCCTTAGATTAATTCCACCTTGTTTTTTTCATCCTTTGTAGTGAATATGCTAATAGAATTTATTGAATACAGCTCTTTTCATAAGTTTCTGCTTTTTTTTTCCTTTACTGTAAGCTGTAAATCAATAGTAACTGATTCCTGGGTCCAAATATGTTGACAGCAGCTTAATCAACTTGTATCCATGCTACTTTCAGTGTCATTTCTAGCCACAAGGCAGTAAATTCTTTCATAGCTTTTTGCTTTGAGCTATTCTGCTGTGTTTTCTCTTTGTTTGTTTTGGAACATATTTCTGGCCCTTTCTCTCAAGAAGTGATTTTAGTCAGCAGTTTTAGAATGTCTCTTTCCTTCCAGCCTGCCTTGTCTTTTTGTATTACCTTTATACTTTCCCTCCTAAGACTTTATACAAGTTCTCTTTGGCAAGATTAGAATGCTTGATTTTAATAGACACTTTATGTTTGTAATAAATGTACTATGGTTGAGGCAATGTACTTCCTATCTGTGCTATATATAATTGAGTCAGATATCTGGCTAAATTACACTCACAATTTCTCAAAAATATTAAATGAAGCAAATCTTGAAAGACCTTCAATTGGAAATATGATCTTGGAGAATAAATAATGAAAGGAGAGAAAGAACTAAACAGGAATATTCAGTATTTACAAAGATAAAGGAAAACATCTGGTATGACTTTCTCCATTGCTCCATTTGTTAAATAATATTGTTGTTTGTAATGAATAGCCTAGCTATCTGATGTGTATCACTGGGTGACCAACAGCATCTTCTGAACATCTTAAATTCAATGCTTAACTGTTGCAGGTTAATGAGCACACTTACTAGAAAAGTATTTCCTGAACATAAACACTTTAATTCCTCTGGATGATTGGATGTAACAAGGAAAAAACCCTGTCAATTCATCTGCAGAAAGGAATACCACCATCTTGAATCTATAAGAATAATATTAATTGCAGAATAGGAAAGTGATAAATTTATAACTCTTTCATAAAGCATTGCATGTATCCCTGGCAGCCAAAAGTCAGCCTTGCAGTCACTTTGTTAGGTATAGTTCCTAAAACTCACTACAAAAATGTCTTCTCTCTTTAGCAATTTAACAGGAATGGCTGTCTTAGAAAGGAACTTGCAAGCAGTAGCCAGGAACTTGTAAGCAGGATCTATTCAATTGTCAAACAGTAAAGTTTGCTTGTGATATTATTGGTAAGAAAAATCCAGAATCTGTGAATTGGCCTTTTTTTTTCCCACTTTACTTTTAGAACAAAACTATGAGCCCTGTCATAGATGGAACAAATTAAACAGCCTCTAGTGGATATGGATACTGGGTTAGTTTCAGAATTTACAAGACTAACGTTTATTCTACTAGGTTAACCCACTACCTAGAGGGGGGTCTAGACCTATATTCCCAACATCTAACCTTACCTTCCTTAAGCAGGGACACTGCTGTTGGTCACACAGAAAATCATGTTGGAGAAATCAGCATTTTCTCAGTCTAAATAGTATATGTGCAGAACATATGATCACTCTTCTAGTTGTTAATTCAGTCTCATTTCTTATTATTTGGAGGATTCCGGACTTTTTTGTTTAGTCCAGGTGTTACTAAAAATTTACAGCAAGCTCATGTCAATTGTAACTAGCAAGTAACAAGTAGGCTTCTGTTTGAGACATCAGAAGTTCAGTTTTGAACACTTACACACACAATTATCTGGTGTCTGTGGGTCTGTGAGCATTCACAATTTAAGTTATTTTTTGTTTACCACATTCCCCAAGGAATTTGTTCAGTTTGAATGTGAGGTTCAAGTGTAATGTACTTACTAAAATGACCTAACATTTAAACAAAGATACAATAGTCTGATTTGACTTAAAGTGTCAAAAATGAAGAATTTAGTTCAAGCTGGTATCTTACTTCCTTTTAATTGTTCTAGCATACAAACCTAGCATGTAACATAAGACCTTAAAATAGAAGCTGAAAGCAAACACGATGAATTATTAGCTCAGGAATCAAGAACCTCTCTTGCAGTGTGCCCTTTGTCCAGTTCAACCTATTTATTTAAATCTGTTTCTCCCACATCTAAAACAAGTACAGGAGCCATGTGTTCTCTGCCAATGTTTCCTGAAGATTGCTTCAAAGATCTTTTTCTGATTAGATTTCAATTTCAATGCACTGAGAAAGCAAATATTTCTCAAGATTTGTTTTTAAAAATATACCTCTCCTGACTATGGGCTAGAAAAGACTGGTGTAATATGCAGTATTTCTAGATATTGTCACACAGGTGTTGTATTTGGGAAGACATGGAAGAACTGTGTGTAAATAAAATAATATTCAAACAAAATCACATTCTCTGACATAAGGGAAAGTCAAATCCATTTTGCTTAGGGGGAAGTCTTTGAGGTCAGGGTCTTTGACTATGGTTTCTGAAAGTTTTATTTTCTTTATCTTAAGCAACATAAAATTACTGTTCTAATTTCCTTCCACTGTAGAGAAATATTTGAGACTTTAAAATTTTTAAATTTCTAATGGCATCAATTCAGGAACTGTCCTAAGGTAAAGGTATAAAAATATAAAAATTGTATATATTGGTCAGTTTTAATAAGGACCAACAATAGCATAACCGATATATCATGATAATTCAGGCTTTTAATTTTTTGGAGAGGGTGGGAAGAAGGTTGTTTTAGTTTGTTGTTTTGTTGGATTTTTTTTAAGGTTGAGAAGCAAAATAATTCTGAATATTCTGAAAATATTACAAAGGTGGTGTTTTCGTAGTTACATCAGAGTCATACCACTTCACAATGCTTTTACTACATCTGATATTCTTCTATGACACGTAGGTTCCGAAACACATACTGCGTGCCTAACTTCAGAACAGAAATTTGCCTCTGCAAGGATCAGCTTGAAAGGATCCCACGTGAATCCCCTTAAGGGAAGATGGGTCTAAAATAGCTAGTTAATATTCAAGAATCGTCTCTTCTCAAGTTCAAGAGCAGTCGATCCCAAGAAGTAGGAGGTCAAGTAAGAATGACAAGAGGCTTGCTGGATGAACAAGGACCCTCTAGCAAAACTCAGACACACAAAGGATGCAGAAGGTGAAAGCAGGAACAGGTGACCTGGGAGGAATATAAAGACACTGTCCAAGCATGTAAAGAAGCAGTTTGGAAAGCCAAAGCCTACCTGGCACTAAGTGTGGCAAGAAATGCCAAAAGCAATAAGAAGGGCTTCTATAAGTATCTAAGCAGCAAGAGGAAGGCTAGGGAAAATGAGGTCCCACTGCTGAATGGTGCAGGTGCCATGGTGAAACAAGACATGAAAAAGGCTGTGGTTCTGAATGCCTTCTTCATCTCAGCCTTTAGTAGCAAGACTGGCCTTCAGAAATCTGAGGCCAAAGAGACCAGGGGTAAATATCAATCAAGGAAGATGGACCCATGGTGGAAAAGCATAACGTCAGAGAGCACTTAAAGAAACCTGGACATATGTAAGTACACAGGCCCTGGTGGGACGTTAGTTGAGGGCATTGGCTGATCTCATTACAATGCCACTCTCAGTAACTGTATGATCATGACAATTGGGAGAGGTGCTGGAGGACTGCAAGAAAGAAAACCTGTCTTCAAGAAGGACAAGAAGTAAAGCCAGAGCAGTACAGGCCAATCAAAGGCTGAGGGATCTTGGGCTATTCAGCCTAGATAAGAGAATGCTCAGGGGGATCTCATCAATGCGTACAAAAGTCTGAAGGAAGGGTGTAAAGAAGTGTGGTGTGTGGCTGGCTACCAGCTGTTCTCTCACTCCTTAACAGGACAGGAGAGAAAATGAGGTGGAAAAGGTCATGGATTGAGATAAAGTTTAGAAAGAAAAGCAAAAGCTGCATGTGGAAGCAAAACAAAAAGAGAAATTTATTCACTACTTTGACATCTGTGTGCTGATGTAAACTGCTTCCTAGGAAAGCAAGGCCTCAGCTCTGGTAATGATTGCTTGGGAAGACAAACACCATAACCACAAAAGTCCTCCCCCTTTCCATTAGCATTTATGGTTGAGTACTTACACGAATCCCACACAGCCCCTTACTCACCCTCCCTTGTCCTCAGGGGTGGGGGACAGAATTGCAGGAGTAAAGGTAAGGAGATTCATGGACTGAGATAAGAAGAATTTAATAATTGAAAGACAATAAAATTGAAAGTAGTAGTAGTGGTAATATGTGTATAAGTGATATGCAGTGCAACTGCTCACCACCTGCTGACCAAGGCCTAGCCCATTCCTGGTTAGTGATCCTGGAGCAGAGAAAGTCCCAAAACAGCAATCCCAGAAGAGAGGGAGAGAGTTTCCCAGCAGACCCTTCTAACAACCATAGAAACATTATTGCTGGAATTCTCTACCTGTATTCAAAAGAAACAACATCAGATGTTATTATTAAAATCAAAGCAAGAAGTAATAAGCAAGTATAGTAGGAAAGACTTTTCAAACACATTCACGGATTCCTTAACGTAATATAAAACCCCCCATATTTGAAAAAGCTGCTTCAAAAAAAGACTTAAAGATATCTTAAGTTCATCTGCTTTGCATATGAATCTTCTCACTCATATGCATATACTCTGTGGTCTTATATCAATCTTTATCTATTTATGCTTCCACCATTTCTTCAATGACCTGCATAGTCACTTTATTATTATTCTCACCTTTATACATTATACTTAGTCCCAAGAAGTTCTGAGGCCCATATGACACATCTTTCAATAAATTGTATTTTTCTTCTGGAACAGGTTGCCCAGAGCAGTGTGAATGCCCCATCCCTGGAGGTGTTCAAGGCCAGGTTGGATGGGGTTTTGAGCAACCTGGTCTAGTGCAAGGTGTCCTTGCCCATGGCAAGTGAGTTGGAACTAGGTGATCTTTAAAGTCCCTTCCAACCCAAACCATTCTATGATTCTCAGATTCTTTATTCTCATTAAATACAAACATACGCTGCTTTCATGGAATCATAGCATTGTAGAATCATTAAGGCTGGA
>VZTO01008094.1:0-29749 GCA_013400615.1 Syrrhaptes paradoxus | reverse complement strand
TAGATTCATTGGCTAACTAATTTAAACTGTTAGGGCTTGAATCAGCATAGGCACAGATGCAGAGATTTGGCTTCCACTGAAGCAGAGGAAAACTCATTTGCAGATAGCATTTGGTTCCCTACGTAACTTCATATTCAGATATCTTTATTTTTGCTAGAAAATAATCATACTCCCTGCTAGTGTTAGAACATAATAGAATGAAAAGTATACAGCATGTACCCCAATTGTATAAATCCAAAATAATAGTGCAATGAATCTAAGTGCACAGTTTACATGACTGAGATTCCTTCAATGTCTAAGTGCCAAAGTGCCTGAAGAAAACTGTGCTGGCATTAAACAAAGATATATTGCTCTGAGTTGCTAACAGACAATATGATGAAATCACTGTCCGATTCTGAAAGTCACGCTTATAAGCAACAGCCATTATAAATGGAAGAAAATCTGAACATTTCATACATTCTGTACTTGTAACTTACCAAAAAAAATGAACATAGGCATTCTGACTATAGATACTCTGACAAAACTGAGCAACTGAATCTAATATAAAATTGAAATCTTCATTATTACTGTAATCCCTTCCCTTCGCAGCATTCTGCCATGCCACAGCTTCCTAATGTATATGTACACTTCTCTGGAAATCTCATCTGAAGAGAGACAACCTGTGTCTCAGATAACCCAAAAAAAGTGTATGTGCATGATACAAAGGCAAAACCAAAACAAAACACTAACTTTGCTGTGTAGATGAACATTGCACGAACACTAGTAGGTGTTAAATTTATCCCACTATGCTCCTTAAGCTCAGTGCAAAAATCTTCCAATGGAGAGACTTTCTGCATAGCAGTAATCCTCCAGCTATGCTCAGAGTCACAGAAAGCTGCAATGACTGCTTTCCCTCTATTGACTGCAACTTGCTAATGGACAACAAACCTAAGGGTCACCATCACATAGCTAGTCAGTCAGGAAAAGGAAAATAGCTTCTCCCTTTCTCCTAGTCAGGGCCAATACTTTACACCACCTCTTGCAGTACAGTTTAAAACATTATTCTCATTTTAAAAATGAATGTTTTAGTTAAATTTGACAAATAATTTCTTCAATATGCTTCTGCTATTACTAGTCATGCCTTATGAAAAAAAAAAAATCTTTGGGCAGCAGTTTGGACTTCATTTCTCTGTACAGAGATTTCAACAACTTCTCAGCTAGGTGCTAAATGGAAGCACCAAGACCAAAATACACAGATATGGACAGGCCTGATCTATGAATAGCAAACTTTTTTCCCCATTTTTGTACTTAAGGTCAAACTTTCCAAAAGCCAAAACAAAACAATGTCTAGGGAAAGACTGTCCCTTTAACTTATTTTTTTAATGACTTGGCTATTTTTAAAAGTCAATTTCACCATTCCAGCATTATAATGCCAAGGCAGAAATGTACCAAATCAGCACCTAATTACACAACACTGCCAAAGACCCAGGTAATACTACTCAAGTGACACATTTCTCACCTTAGAACAAAACAATAGGTGACAGTGGGTGCAGACTAAGCTAGCAGACAGAAGCACTATATGAACCACAATAGCTATGGAGTGTATTGAAATCTGTTGGGAGCACAGGGCAAATTCTAGAGTTTTTAAAGATTGGCATGTGTCAGAGTAATTTATTTGGCAAGAGATTCTGTGAGGAACTGAATGCAAAAAGATGAAGGTAAACAGGGACTTGCACAAACAGTAACAGACAACTGGGGAACAGTGAAAGCTAATTACCCAGTTCTGTGTACCAATTCAACGCTTAAAGGGCAGAGCCTGCACCAGACTCCTCTCATTAAATTATAACACATGCATGTGAGTTTTGTTTTTTCGGATGGAATTTTGATGGTTTTGGTTTTTTTCTTGAAACAAGGTGCAGCTTACATCTGGCCATTCAAGAAAATAGAGGTAGACCTGTCCCAAGCTCCTGGCACATAACCTATGGTGAGTTGTACCAACATCCTTCCAAGGATGCAGTTCGGGGACTCACTGAGACCTGGGACTCTTCCTATTGAGACACAGCCAGACACATGAGAACTGGCAACACGCCGCACTAGTGAGAGCAGCTCAGTGTACAAAGCTCAAATCTGTTAGATTGACCTAATAAAGACAAGAAAAACCAGCACTGAAAAGAAGCATGTTTCACTTCAATTGCAAAAATGCTACTAGATAAGCACATTGTATAATACAGATGGATAAATTTATAACTTCGTTTTTCAGCCAAGAAGCTCAATGTAATTTACTGAAATTTAGAAGTTATTTCTTGAATTGTACCCAAAGGTGCCATAACAGCATAGCAAAAGAAATGTCCTTGTCCAAAAACTCATTAATTTAGGCAAAAGGATAGGTAGTATGTTACAAAACTATTTTCCTTAGATTTTACTTTTTTTTTTTTTTAAACTTACCTCTATTTTTTGTCAGAGTTTGAGGGACTTACTCATTTCACAAGAATATAAAGTCTTTGTATTCTGCTCTATGGCTGGTCCCTACAGGTTACTCAGTCTCTGTCCCTTTAAGCAGAAGTACAGTTATACCAACACTGCCAAAGAAAGAGTACTTTTACTAAGAGAATTTGTTTTTTTGGTTTTTGTTTTTTTTTTTGTTGGTTGGTTGGTTTTTTTACATTAGAATGAACTAATGAATGCATATAATCTTGAATTTAATTGGGAATTGCACCACAAAGAAACTAGGTAGGATGTATTTTCAGTTTCCATATCTTAAAACTTAGAGGCACCCCAAAGAGCAAGCAGAGACTGTTTTAAATTCTGGGTACTTCCCCAGACCATGAATAGTTTTCTGAAGATCAAACCTGTGAAATCATGTAACATTTAATTCCTTACTCAACTCCTCTGTACCAGTGCCATTACAATCATTCAGATGAACAACCAAGAGCAGAACATCCTATCTCTGACTAACTAAACTATGGTAACTAAATTCTGTACAAAATAAATTCACTATAGTTGTTTCTACAAGTTCACAAAATGTCTAGTGATTGTCTTTTTTCTTGCAACATTAGTTTTAAGTACCTGATCCAAATCCCAAATAAGCCAATGGAGGTCTTTCTATTTACATCAATAGACTCTGAATGAAGGTTTATGTCATATTCTCAAGGTATCTCTGCAGACAAGTACAGAGCTTAGCCAAGAGAAAATAATTTCTTTCCCTCTGAATTCAGGTCAGTGGGAAAACTACACCATTGCTGGTAGATCGTTTTTCTTCTTCTAACTCACTCTTACTTCTTATAGTCCAACAGAAAATCCTTGACACAAGCAATAGATGCGTTCACTGAAACACCAGAAGAAAGCAAAACAAGGCAGTGAGCCATCTCTGAACTTAGTTCAGGTACAAAATTCTAAGAGAAATAAAGCCTTTTAGAATAATATAAACAAGCTAAGTCCAGAGGATAACCATAGATGAAAAATTTTATAAAGAAGCACAGCAAACCAGATATTTTTCTAAGAGGACTCCACAAAGGAAATGAGAAGTGCTTGGTGGAAACTAACTCTGCCAACATTTTAGATTTTGACAGAACCTCCAGATCTCAGATTTTTTTACATTCATACACTACTAATAGCTTCCTATTTAGTTATTTTAAACACACAAAATCCAAGAGCACTGTACCAAAACACATAGATGAGATATGCACAAACTCCTCCAACTCCCTCTGAACCAATTAACAATTGAACATAAAACTTTCCGTGCTAACAATCATTAAAAAACTGCAAGTTGAATGCCTTGCAAATGTCATGTCTTTTTTTGTATACACAAACCATACCTCAAATAAACCCCAGATTTTTGAAGTGTTGCTCTTTTTATACAGTGTCATCAGATAATTGTATGCCATAACCACACTCTCAAACCATGCTTGAAATCAGGCACAGTGCTGGAAAACTCAAACAGAAAGGGATACTGAGAAAAAGAAAGCAAGCAGTGAGGGTAACAGGTAGGAGTGTGATATTGGTACCAAAAAAAACCCCTCATTGAGGTACATTTTGCCTTCCATTACTTACACAGGTAGGTGTCATATAACCTTACTCTTATTGTTTATTTTTGCCTTTACTTTCCTCTCTCTGAAAGATTAAATCTTGCTTATCACTGCAAGCAGCACACAGAGACTCTCCAAAATCAAACTTGAAGGGTGAAATAGAGAAGGGTCATATGATGTTGTAAGAGGGGACAAAGTAGGCAGGACAATTTGGGAAACAAAAGGTGTAATCAAGAGAAGTAAAGTGATGCATTAACAGAATTTTAGCTGTCAGTAAAAGAATATACTATGTTTTAAGAAATCATTTTAAGATGAAAGCAGCAGGTGGTGTCAACAATACCAATTTAGTGAGAGTACCCTGTGCTTTTTAACAAGCTAATGCATCACCAACACCAAAATCATTCAGATGAGAACAAATGGTATTGTGGAAAATAAACTTGACTTCACAGTTTTATATTAAAAAATAAATAATGCATTAAGAAAAGAAGCAAAATACCAAGCAAAAGAGAACAACAAGTTAATACATTTTATAGTCAACTTCTATTATGGCCAAGTCCATAATATTTTATGAGTTTTTGAGATTGCTTTGTAGCTTTCTAGTAAGAAAGCCACAGCAATCAATACAATGCTTTTAGAAATTTAGAGAAGATTTTGTCAGACAGTGGGTCTTACTGACCCTCAGTCATCTGAAAGTTAGGTTTTGGCTAGTATTAAACCAGTTTAAAAGACTCCTCTTTGTAAACACTGTAGGTTACTCGAATCTGCTCTCCCATGTGGAAGGAATTTCATCATAACACAAGTGTCCTCAGATCATTAACAGAGCCTAAAATATCACATTTAAATGAAGTGACTGAGATGGTATGCATTGCATGGGATAAATACAAACACAAATGCACAGACAGGTAAAGAACACATATCAAGTAAGGTGTGACTTTCCAGCTAATCAAATACTTATTGTATGTTCTTTAATTCACAGTGTTGTCTCACCTTTCTTTCACTATGTTGCCATAAAAGCTACCATATACACATACTTGCTGTAAGCCAAAAACAATTAACAATTTCATGAGTTAACAATTTAAAATTACAAGTTCAACAGCTATGTTTATCCAATTCTACCTATCCTGCATAGACATGAATGAAAATGCCCCATATAAAACCTCATCTCCAGACACCTGGTTCCCTTTGGAACATGGAGCGTCAACCAACATTGACTTAGTTTTGATTAATCCTTCAGAACAATTACTACTGAACAGTTCGGGAAAAAGGTTGGAAAATATAAATTATTTATGGAGATTTTGGTGGATCTTTGGACCCTTTCTTCAAAAGCTGTCTGCTCTTACCTGTCATCTAGTGCTTAAGAGAGCAAAATAATAACAATAACAATAATAATAAATTATAAATGTATCTTGTATCATATATCTTGCCATTTTTTAGATTAACAGTGATATAACATGTTAGTATTATTGACTGACCCTCCAGGAAGGAAAAAAGCCACAGACAGGGCCACTTGTTTAGCCAGTGTATCTGAGAAACATTACTGTGATTTGTGTGTTTCCTTTTATTGGAAAAGTATTTGCTGAATATACAGCACAGAGTCATAACGTATATTTACTTATTCTTCAAATAACTGAATAGTAAGCACTTCACAAGGCCTTTTAGGTCTTGGCTGTCTTTCCTTCAAGATATATTGCTGCATATTAGCAAGGACTTGCTGAGTTTTCCAAACGAGGAAAAATTCTTAATTTGTCAGCAAAGTACCCTCTTAAGTACTCATACGGGCTTCTTAATCAAATGATCAATACAGGTAATTTCTCATGGATCTCCACCTCTTCTCAATGCTTATTGCTCCCCAGTTTTCCTAGGGACTCTAACCAAAGATGACCAAAGCAGAGACAGAACTGAAGGAGTCGTGTCCTAGAGTGTGGTGGACACCAGAGATCAGTCAGAAACTTCAGCAGTCCAAAGACATACTGACTACTAACAGACACATGTGACAAATGAAACAAAACTAAAAAGGCATAGAGAAACATGCAAGGCAGGGGAAAAATGGTGGAAAGGAGAAGTGATATTTCAGAAAACGTTATCTGAAGGGAGGTGGCAATGCTGTTTATGGAATGTAATATATGAAGATCTGCATATCTTTGCTTTGTTTAATGTAGAATATTTGATTACTTGTTTAATAATGTTAAATATTTTACTCCATGAACAAACTTTAATCTGTAACTTCTCCCAAAATATGGCTTATTATATGCCTGATGGTAGTTGCCAGGAAGTAAAGTGGCTACATATCATAGAATGGCCTGGGTTGAAAAGGACCATAGTGATCATCTAGTTTCAACCCCCCGCCATATGCAGGGCCGCCAACCACTAGACCAGGCTGCTCAGAGCCACATCCAGCCTGGCCTTGAATGCCTCCAGGGATGGGGCATCCACGACCTCCCTGGGCAACCTGTTCCAGTGTGCCACCACCCTTTGGGTGAAAAACTTTCTCCTAATCTCTAACCTAAACCTCCCCTGTCTTAGTTTAAAACCATTCCCCCTTGTCCTATCACTATCCACCCTCGTAAACAGTCGCTCCCCCTCCTGTTTATAGGCTCCCTTCAAGTACTGGAAGGCCGCAATGAGGTCTCCCCGGAGCCTTCTCTTCTCCAAGCTAAACAAGCCCAGTTCCCTCAACCTTTCCTCATAGGAGAGGTGCTCCAGCCCTCTGATCATCTTAGTGGCCCTCCTCTGCACCCGCTCCAAGAGCTCCACGTCCTTCCTGTGCTGGGGGCCCCAGGCCTGGACACAGTACTCCAGATGGGGCCTCACAAGAGCCGAGTAGAGGGGCACAATCACCTCCCTCTCCCTGCTGGCCACCCCTTTTTTAATGCAGCCCAAAACACAGTTGGCTTTGCGGGCAGCAAGCACGCACTGCCGGCTCATATCCAGCTTCTCGTCCACCAGGACCCCCAAGTCCTTCTCCGCAGGGCTGCTCTCAAGGAGATCTTCCCCCAGTTTGTATAAATACCTGGGGTTGCCCCGACCCAAGTGCAGCACCCTGCACTTGGCCTTATTAAACCTCATTAGGTTTACACGGGCCCACTTCTCCAGCCTGTCCAGGTCCCTCTGGATGGCTTTCCTTCCTTCCAGTGTGTCGACAGCACCACTCAGCTTAGTATCATCCGCAAACTTGCTGAGGGTGCACTCGATGCCATCGTCTATGTCATTGATGAAGATGTTAAAGAGCACCGGTCCCAAGACGGACCCCTGAGGGACACCGCTCGTGACCGGCCTCCACCCTGACACAGAACCATTAATCATAACCCTTTGGCTGCGTCCGGCCAGCCAATTCCTAATCCATTGTACAGTCCATCCTTCAAATCCACACCTCTCCAATTTAGAGAGAAGGATGTGGTGAGGGACCATGTCAAAGGCTTTGCAGAAGTCCAGGTAGATGACATCCATCGCCCTTCCCCTGTCCACCGAAGCCGTCACTCCATCATAGAAGGCCACCAGATTGGTCAGGCAAGATCTGTCCTTGGTGAAGCCATGCTGGTTGTCTCAAATCAGCTCTTTGTCTCGTATGTGCCTTTGCTGTTTCACTTGTGTTCAACAACTAGCTGCATTTAAAAACCAAATATTTCTAAACAATATTTTGCCATTTTAGGAATTGCATGGTTGCTACATGACAATGAGAAGAAAGGTAGCTCTGTTAAGATAATCCTGTTTGACAGAAACCTTTTCTGTTAACATGTTTCAATAAAATCCTATTCACATAAAAACTACTGAAAATATACAACAATAAGTGTGGTAGAAGCAGGCTCTACTGACTGAGGAAATGTCTGTGGTTTAGTTTATTTATATGCATAATTAATTACGTGTCTTAATACATAATAATACAGATGATCGCTGTGTAGGAATGAAAAGCAGACATACCATCTATTCACATTTAATGATAAAACCAATCTATTACTTTTGCAGACACAAATTTCAACAGTTTTCACACTTCAACAGTGAGTCTCAGGAAACTTATTTTAAAAAGTGTCGGCAGTACAGACTTACTACATGTGATAGTTTCTCATGACAAGTTAGAGCTTCTTTTCTACATGTTCCTTACAATCTACCAACATGAAACAAATCCAAATGTAAAATTCCCATGTTATACCCCCATGCAAGGCGTCTATAATGTTGCTAAGAGAACTTAGTCCTGTCTGATTAACCACCCTAAATTTACATTCCCTTCTCTGCGATTGCTCAGAACACAACCATAGATGTAGCCTGGCATTTAGGTCCCTTTTGCTATCTATCAGGCCATAATAACTTTTCAGATCCAAAAAAAGTAAAGCCCTATGTGAGGGCAGTAAACAACATACAGGGGGAGGAGTGGGTAGACTGTCCACAGTGTTCGTGCCACCATTCCTCTATTCCTAGCAAGCTGGAATCTGCTGTGCTGAATTTTACAAAACATTTTAATGTTCCTTTTGAAATAAACAAAAGTTTGGCTTCAATAAGCAGAACTTCTGAAGCTTCATTATAGTTTTCAACTACGTTCTAATATTCTGTAACATCAAGAAAATCATTAAATTAGAAAATCTCTGTTCACATTTTTGCTTTGAATTGATTCTCTTCAGTAATTTCTAATCTGATGTTTTGAAGATTAAATGAGCCATATTAAATGTCTATATGTGTCTAGTACAGACTAAATGTTTCCAGATGCTCAGATAAACAAACCAAACTCAATGTACTCACAACTGGTACAAGCGCTACATCTTCACTCTGAAGCACATCATTTTTTTCTCTGCAAAGCAGAAAAAAACTTTTCCAAGAACTAAAACTTCTGTAAAGAAGTAAGAGTACCTTTTGCTCATGAAGGTCGGAGTTATTTTGCTGTTCCCCACTCTGGCCCCACATTTCCCCCTGTTCTCAAACATTTCAATGTCCAAGTAAAATATCTGCAAAAAAGACTGCAACTAGCAATCCCCTATAATAATTAGATAGTATAATGGGAAACTTATGAAGAATTTTTAAGTTCTTAATCAATTATGATACTATTTAATCTAAAAATAGATTCAGTAAACTGACAATGAAAGAGTCCACACTCATCTGTGTTGCCTGTGTTAAACTTGTTTGTTAAGGGTTTTTTTCAGCAGGAACAGAAGGCCCACAGTGCAAAGAGGGATCATTCTGGACTGGGAAAAACATTATTAGCACCACATTCCTTAAAAAGCTTTAAAAAGGTTTAAAAAAATACTATAATACTTCAAACCAAAGTGCATTTTTGGTCACCTTCTTAATACACGTAGAAGCCTAATACACAGACTCAAAAAACATGCATGTGGAAGACCCTAAACTATTTGCACCATGTTAAAAAGCAAAGATCCCACAGATTGACTCCATGAACGAGAAACAGCTCCAGCAAATTATATTTTCTTACCACTCGGTCTAATCACAAAGCTCAGTGGCTTCACTCTGATATGTGTGGCTTCTACTAGAGCATAAGTTGCTAACTTTATCTGCACCCCAAAACGTCACTGAAGCTCCAGGTTACCCTGTCACGGCATAAACATACAAGCAGACCTAGCCTGAAAAAAAGGGGCATAATATGAATATAAGCTCCTGTTTGAAATACTACCTTAAACAGCTTTAAAGATCAGCACAAACACATCACGTTATTTTTCACTAGCAAACAGAACCAAAATCAGGGCACTCTACCATCAGTGACATTGAGACAAAAGCTAGGGAATACACGACAGTGCTTATATGTGCATCTGGGGATGACTACTCACTTGTCATTATTTAATAAGATTTTTCTGTTTTCCAGGAATTTTGTTTTTACTTTGCAACAGTTATTTTTGCCTTCTCACTCTTCTAAAAAAAAAAAAATTCTTCCTCTACAATAGTGTGTCTTAGTTGCAGAGACAAACAGGATTTTTGAAACTTCTGTACCAAACAGTGGCAGCTTGAACATCATCTGTTTCCAAGCTGTGTCTCGTATCTGACTCTTCAAAATGAAATCAGGGAATATAGCTAAAATATACGACCTGATTACTTTTAAGCAAGCTACCACGTATACGTAGAAGTAATATCAAATCAGATAACCTATTGCATCTTAATTACTTGCAATGTACTCTCTTGCTTATGAGAATCTAAATATTCATTAATTCTGAGCAATTAATAATAATGAAATTAAAGTCTGATGCTGAAGTTTGGAATTAGATATGTCAGAGTTCAGTAAAAGATGCATGAATTAACTTCTTAATTGTAGTAGTGGGTTCTATTGGGAACCCTCATGAGTACTGTGGCGACAAATTATTTACTGTAAATGTATGCAGATCAGGATGCTGAAGTCTGAAGAAGCTACTAAAGCAAATGTTTGTTCTAGACACATGGGATGACGATAGCTTTTATGTCTCTGTGCAGCAGTGTGCTCAATTCTAAGTACAAGAATTCAACTCTCCATTCACAATGTACTCAGGGGTGTTAACTCAGTATCATGAGAAAACAGGTGTGTAGATCTATGCCAAAGAATTTGCAAACCTCCATAATTTTACCAAGAAATATTTGTTTATATACACTATTTAAGCCTAACAAGCCTCTGGATCTTGCTTGAATATATTCCCAATTACTCATCTGTTACAGCTTTTTCAAAACTATCACTAAATGCAAATATAGTCCATGAAGAATCTTCTGCACTATTTAGATAAGGTATGATCCAACTTTTTTGTAAGTATATGCTATAACATCTTCAATGACATAACAGATAGCAATTCATCAGCATCATAGACTTGTGGAACCTTTACTGCATCAAGTAACAAAAAACAGGAAAGGGAAATAGAACAGAACCACACAATTCCGTGTAAAGTCTTGACTTTCCTCAGCCTGCCTTACAGAAAGAAATTTATTATTCTTTGAAGAAAATTTATATTTTTCAACAAATGACTACAACTTCAAAAAAATTTAGTTCCTTATTTTTATACAACCTAAATTAATGAGAACTTACGTACGTGACACTTCAAATTTACCACTATAAGCACCTCACTTGCATGAGAACCATTTTTACCCATCTCAATATTAGAAGCACACAACACAGTTAACAACTTAAGTTCTGCCTTTAAGCTTCTAAATTTCTGATGAAAATACATTGGAACAACTACTTATATAATTTAGTGCTACCAGTAAAAAAACTAACAAGAAGTCATTGAGGAGACATTAGGGAATTTTTTCAAACAGTGAATATGGTGAGTAACCAATTTCTTTTCCTAATCAGAGGCACCTCTACTTATACAGAAACACTTATTATGTTATAATCAAATTGAAGGTCAATTAGCAAGTAGGTTACCAAGGGCAAAAGGTACTGGAGGTATAATTTTTCATAGAATCATTAAGGCTGGAAAAGTCCTCAAGGATCATCAAGTCCAACCGTCAACCCATGCCACCTAACTCACTGAACCATGTCCCTAAGCACCTCCACCACTTCCCTGGGCAGCCTGTTCCAATGCCTGATCACTCTTTCAGTGAAGAAATTTTTTCTAATATCTAGCCTAAACCTCCCCGGACACAACTTGAGTCCATTTCGTCTTGTCCTATCACTTGTTATTTTACAGAAGAAGCCAGCACCCACCTCACCACAACCTCCTTTTAGGTAGTTGTAAAGAGTGGACAAAGTAAGTAGGACCCCACCCTTCTCTTAGGTCCCTTCCTTTGCCCTGCTGGCAAGAGTGAAGGGGATCCTCTGCTTCTTGTGGAGCCTCTGTCTCCTGTCTTTGCCTCAGGAATGGTAGGGTGCGGCTCCACCAGTCTATCTCCTGATCACACTCCCTAATACTCCTCAGTCTTGCCACTTCCTCCTGCAATTTGGCCACCTGTTCTAGGAGCTTGTCCACCTGGGCACACCTATTGCAGGCTGGTTTGTCTCCCATCCCTACCCCAGGAGAGTAGTTTAGGCACCTCCCACAAACCAAGGTCTGTACAGTTGCCTCTGCTGTCTGAAGCTCTGTCAGTGTGGAAGCATCAGCCACTGCAGGGGAAGATGGTGCAGACCCCTTAGCCAGAGCTGCAGCCTTAGCTCTAAGACGGGTGCCTACCATTTTGACAGGAGGGTCTGTGCTTTTCCTAGTCTTTAGTTCTGCCCTCCTTCTCATAGGAACCNATGTCCCGAAAACCCCCCCTGTGTCTCGCGATTAGTCGGTCTGTCAGAGCTGGGCCAGCTCTGAAGCAGCTGATCTCAACGACTGAGTTTCTCTTAGCTTTCAGTGATATGATACAATGTACGATACAGTTTAATCAAGAAGTTTTGAAAGCTATAAAAAATTATTTTTTACAAGTTCTATGAATAGAAAATGCTCTGATTCTGGACATTTTTACAGATATAGCAAAAAGTCATATTTGCCAACACAAGCAGCATGGCAGGTTAGTGGGGCCAGTCCTCTCGCACTCCATGTTCTCACTCCAAACTAGTCATTTTTGCAGAAAATCAAAAAGTTTTCCCTATTCATAGTAACAAAAGTCTAACAAACAGAGCAATTCACAAAGTGCAAATCCCTCCAGGTCTTTACAGGGTATTATTTCTCAGTGCAATAATCCACTAGGTTGAACTACTCGGTTCTCTAAGTTTAAAAGTCAAAGTTCTCTCCTGTAAGACCTTCTCATATTTAAACCTTCATGAAACACTTCTTCTTTTCCTTCCCTTCTGGTGAAAAATAGCGAGACAACCTCTCTGCCTTAGTAATTTTATCACTTCATAAGACTTCTAAATCATTGAATCAGGTGCCTTCTGATCCACTTCATTTTCTAAAATTCTTAATAAAGATTTAGATAATACATCAACTGGTTCCAGGGGACTACGGTTCCTCCACAGCCATAAGCTTTTGATCACTGAGCCAGTCACCTGGTGGTTTCTTCCAGGCAACACACAACAGCTTTTTCTTGAAAAAGCAAGTGGTTGTTTTATGTCTTCTCTTTCCATGTTCCCGAGTGAAAATATTTAAGTACAATGCTTCGCTTCTGTGGACATTTTACTACTTTCAGTCTTTATACCTTAATCTCTTTCAGTTTGTATAGCTTCTCTGCCCCAGTAACTTTATATTTTCCCTGTATGAAATATATATATATACACATAGTAACTTGGTAAAATAATTTTTTGGTACACTACACCTGCTCAAGTATTTTCTGGGTCAGGTCTTTTTGCAATCTGAAAATAAAATGTATGCGCACGTATGTGTTGACCCTTTGCCACACTATATAAATATTACAAAAAGAAATAAAGTTGCGCATTTTCCTTCAAAACTAAACTTCTGTAAAAAAGCTATAAAAAAATACAGTACAAAGCTTCTCTGGGACAGTATGCAGCTCATACAATTTAATTTACGCTTTCATCATTCTGAAATTAATTAATTAATCATTGATTAGCTTAAAGTATAAAAACTAAATTAGTCCTTCAATGATTTACTGTACTATTCTTCTAGAATTTTGCTTGGAAAAAAAACCCCAACATATCAGAATTCTACCCAAGATCATTTAGAAAATTTTGGTTATTTCAATTACATAAATTGCAGTTAAGTATTAGTTAAAATGCCAGCACCACAATGAGCCAAGCCTATGCATCAATGCATTTTCAAGTTCTCCAATCAAAACTGAAACTTTAAATTAAGGCACCCCCTCTTAATCCAACCCCACGCATCTACCAGGAAAAATCAATACTAACAGAACTGTGATCTGTTACATTCTAGAAGCAAGTAAGATGAAGGAAGCTTTTTTTTTTTTTTTTTTGAGTTGGTTGACAAACCTGTCTGTGTTTATTTGTAGAAACTCCTGACCCTACAAACACCTTGTGTGATACAGTGATGATGAAGTGATGAAAATCTGCTGCAGGTCGCACTACTGGCCTGCCTGGAATTACAAACAGCTTGACACACAGCAGCAGCCAAACAACAAACTGCAGAAACCACTAAAAGAAATCCCTGAAGTTACTAGATTTTGTATCAATTTTCTGTTCTTTGGTGAGTGTGATGGATTGATCTGTTAGATAGCACTGAGCCCCGCATGGCTGTCTGGCAAAAGGGTTAAATAGGTAATGGATGTTACTCATATATAAATCTTCCTAAGTTCCAGAGAAAAATGAAAACCGAAGTAAACTGAGTTTGCTCTGCAGGGATGCTTTTGTCTTTGCTCTGGTTCCTTCTCCACATCTGAAACAATGCACCTTATCTGAAACAATGCATTACTTTCGGGCAATGCATTATTGAAGGGAGAGCATCGTGTTGGTTAAAAGCTGTGAGAGTACACTAGATGAAGCTGATTGCCTCAAAGCTTTTAGATCCACAAATTAGGAAACCTAACACCACTAGAGATTTAGTTCAATTTGAAAGTTCAGTTTAGGAAGAAGTCTGTTTCAGTCCTGAGGGCAACTACTCTAATCTAAGAAATTTCTGAAGTTTAGGTAGTTCTGAAACTGACAGAATAGCTGTATGTCTTTTTTTTTTTTTTTTTAAGATGAAGATTCACACGGTTCTCAATACCTATGCAGTTGACAACACAAGCTTCTCATAGGAAAGTTAGCTTAAAAATATATCACTAAAAATTCTATACAAATTAGATACGACTGCTGCATAGGAACACTTCATCTGACCTGAAAACCACATCTCTGAACTCTGCTGACACTCCAGCAATGGTGTTCTCAAACTGGCCGCATCAAACACAAAGTAGAAATCAGTGGTTGATGTTTGGCACAACACAACCACACAAGAATATATATATAAAAAAATTGCACTAAGGCTTTTCCATTTAAAGGAATAATAGTTTGGAAGAAGTGTTTCATAAGTAGGTTACAAGCAGACAAATTTTTAAGTAGACAAGTTCATGCAAATTCAGAGGGAACTAGTACAGAGCCGCACTGCATACAGGTGCGTGAAAGAGTTGATTAAGCATATACATGCACATTGCTAGACCAATCTAATAATCAGAAAATATGAAAAAGATTCATTAACATTGGGAAATTTCAGTGAAGACATTTTTCATTGCCCAACTGTAATGAAAACAACAGGTGAAGTGTTAGCAAGCCTAGGGAATACCTCACATGTCACAGAAAATACTGCAAATCCTATTATAAAATCAGTAGTGCTCATGTAACTCCTAGTATGCTCTGCTCAGACACACTTTTTCAAAACGAGTAGTAATAAAGGATTTAAAGATAAGCAAAAACAAAAGAACTAAAGGTTTACCAAACTAGAAAAAATATAACTGCAAAACAAAGACACTTCAAAGTGCTTCCAAAATACTTCTGAACGAGGTATTTAAGAAACATCTATTTGTATAGTGTTCCTCTTTTCTTCATCAGTTGATTCTCACTATTAGCTTCTTGCTAACTATCAGTTAGTCTCACATAGCAAAACCTTTACCAGTTGAGGATTTTCATCTTCGGGTTCTTTTTTTCATTTTGTCTCTGAAACAGTGAAGTCACCAAAAACAAATATTCACATTCCTTAAAAAGGATCGAGGACTCATTCAACTGATGGAAAAGGCTTTTTGCAGTTACAAGTATTTACATCTGTATTGATTACACTCCAATACCCTTAAAAAACCATATCACTGTATCACCTCTTATTACACAGACACAGTAACATTTCTCAGATTCCATTGTGAAATTGCGGAAGGTGTCCAAGATAATATCAGAGGAACAGTTGATGGTCGGCTGAACATGAGCTGACAGTGTGCCTGGGTGTCCAAGAAGGCCAACGGCATCCTGGCNGCAATGGTTTCAAATTGCGCCAGGGGAGATTCAGGCTGGACATTAGGAAATATTACTTCTCGGGAAGGGTAGTCAGGCACTGGAATGGACTGCCCAGGGAGGTGGTGGAGTCACCGACCATGGGGGTGTTCAAGAAACGTCTGGATGTTGTGTTGAGGGACATGATTTAGTTGGGAAGTATTAGATATGGTTGGACTGGATGATCTTCTAGGTCTTTTCCAACGTTATAATTCTGTGATTCTGTATTCTGTGAAGTTACCAGTGCCATCAAGTTTCTTTTATAATTATTAAACTACTCTTAAACAGATTTTTATATTATCCTTTTCCAACCCATCCTCAAATTAAAACTTTTTTTTTTACAATTACTTAATAAACAGTTATAAAAATTAGGGAGTCATAAATGTTACTGTAGAATTTTAGTCATATATTTACAGGTTTCAAGAGTAAAGACCAAAGTGATCTTCGGCTACATATTTGTTCCTTACTTTTCTCATTGGGCGATTGCTCTCTAAAACCATTTTAGAAGATTCCTAGAAAACTGTAAGATCAGTTTTATATGCTTTATACTTCTACTTCATATACATGCTAGCTAGTGTGTGCACTAGCCAGAAATGAGTTGTAGTCAAACACTGGAACAGGTTTGCCCAGAGAGGCTTTAAAATCTCTGTCTACGGACATACTCCAAAGCCAACTAGTTGCAGTCCTGGGCATCCTGCTCTCAAGCCAAAGGGCTGAACTAGATGATCCCAAGAGATTCTTTCAAATCTCAATGATTCTGCAATTAGTAATTACCTTCACATGGCAGGAGAAAAGATTGTATTCTGACAGAAATACCTTGGTGTCAGATATGTTACCAAGAACAAAGCTTCATTACAAAACCATGAAGTGGCCAGTTTACTGTAAACTTGAATTACTCCCTCCATTCTAAGAAAATATTGTCTTGCCTAAAATCTTGTAAAAATCAACAGTAGGAATGTTCCTCAGTCCTATCTTCTAGTTCAAGTGTCAGTAGTTAAACAGCAGTGAATCAAAGCTTAGATTTCTCATACATGTGTTTATACAAGCAAAATGATATGTATATTAATATATCTAATTATTGATCTCTAGATGATACAACTTTCAAAGGATAACATTTTTAAGGATAACCAGATTATTATTTAAGGATCGAGTGCGCCATTCTGCAATCAAGTCACCAGCAGTTTTCCATAAATGTCCGTTAACTGCATATTTGCAGACATTCATATAGTACTTCCAAATAAAGTAACAGGGATTATTGCAATCCAAGCATAAAATGAATTTCTTAGTCACAAAAATTGATTTCCTAATACTCTTCTAGAAACCAAATGTTACTAATGTTCCTTGCTATACTCATCAAAAAAGCCTATTTAAAAAATCCAAACCCCACAACAACAAAACAACCACCTCCACACTCAGAGCACAGAAACACAGCATCTGTCTGTTCTGTAGATAAAAATCCACAATACAATAAAAGAGCCTGTATGTAGATATCCACCACATCCTTCCGATCCTCATCCTGCCCCCTTCCAAAAACCATGGGTTAAGAACTGGTGGAAAGCAATAATACCCAAAATATTTCCTTGTTAATGTGTTTTTTCATCCATTTTTGTGTGTGTGTGTGTGTATATATATATTTATACACACAGAGATAAGTTTACATTTCATTTCCGTTATCGCTTTAAAACATACTCCATACGCTATATTCCAATGAAGTATCAGGTGTGCAAAATGGCAGAAAAAATAACAAAATGGGAAATGAACCTATCTGCATTTATCTGAATCCAAATACTTGCTACAGACCTGGAAATATATAGTACAGGAGCAATATTTACTCCTTGTTGATCACTGTCTAAAAATTACCATGGTAATTTTTGGTATCAGATTTTGGATGTTTATGTAGTAGAAGGTTGCCTGTTATGTGCGATATATATTATGTGAAATCTCTGAATAACTACTTCCTGCCCCAAAACAAGACTTACTAAAGTAATTGGAAAACATGCTGCAGCCAAACAACCTATTTCAGAACTACAGTGTATACTGTTTCATACTCCCTCATATGAAAAAAAAATAGATGAGAAGCAACAATCTAATATTGCCAACGAGAGTGATCAGCTCACAAATACTAACAATAAAACCACAGCATAATCATTGCAGCTTCCCATGGATGAAGTCTTTCTGTAAGTGCCAAGAGCACCACCTACAGACTTAGAAAAATCATCCTTTCACTGTTTACCCTTAAAATGCAGCAGCTTCATTTCTAGTCTTTGAAACTGTAAAAGGTTTCATGCGTCACAAAGACATACTTAACAATAGCACAGTAATTGTATAGAATCAGCTAAAGGCCTAACCCTATTTTCTTAAAAACAGTTACATTTTTAGAATATGAAAAAACTTTCTGTTTTGTAAACTACACATGCCCTTACGATGCAGTAAGGAGCAGATAGTAAATCCGTTATTTGCTTGGCAAGGGCTCTGTCACTCCTCTAGTTTCACTGAAGTCACTGAGGATGCACTGGTCACAAGAGAGGTTCATAGCTCAGTCCTGAAGGACTTATTTCAAGATCTATCAAACCTTGACCTAATGATAAATATACTGATAATTTGGTAGCACTGTAAAATAATAGAATGTTAACATGTTCTTCTAATATTATGGAATCAATCAGTACAATCCAACTCACTTTCCTTAAAATACCATTGTTTTCACTTTATGAAAGTAAACACAGAATGTTCTAACTCTGCAATAGCCAGGCAACTTGGTCCAGTGGGAGGTGTCCCTGTCCATGGCAGGGGGGTTGGAACTCGATCTCTAAGGTCCTTTACAACCCAAACCATTCTGTGATTCTATGATAAGAAAAAGTCAAGAAACAGGGTGGCTATAAAAGTCAATTTAAAAAAGGATTGTCAATTAAGGAGAAAAAAAAAAAAACACAACCAAACTGCTTTCTCAATAATTTTGAGTAGACACATATAAATGACATTGACTTATTCCTAGTTACTGCCAGTAATTTTCTATTTCAGAAAAAAATGTTTAACTAGACCAAAACAGAGCACTCTTTCAAAAAAAGGTTTTTAGAAATAACCAAAGGGAATCATTTTTCTGAAGACTCAGTCACAATTAACACTAGGCATAGATAAGCTCCAACTTTGTGGCTATTTGCACAGAGTGTCTAACATCTGTTGTAATACACTTTACATCTATGCCACATAACATAGCACAAAGTTTTCCCCATCTAAGCTACAGGATAGAAGAAGCAAAACTATCACATCTTCTGTCTTTTTCCTGTCAAAATAGTGTGATACGAACATCACAGAAAGCCTGATCCCTTTCTTAGCTAGTAAGAAGAAACACATGTAAAATCCTCTAGTGTTTTTCTATGTTTGAAAGAGTAAATTTACCAAAAAAAAAAAAAGTATTTGCTCAATTTTTTTTCTCATCAGTCATCTGAGTAATCTTATTAAGAACAATCAGACTCTTTATGTGTAAATTTGAGGCCAAGAGATTTGCAAAAATACAGAGATTAGCACTACAGTTACCAGGTCCTTATCTGAAGTGATTAAAAAAAACTGGGCCTAAGTTTGGTCTCACAGCAATGTAAATCCAGTTTCCCTGGTTTATTCCACTAGGATAAAAAGGCTCACCATTTCTTTTATTCTGAACAAATGCTGCTAAATCACCAGTTTCTATCTCTGTTCACTCACTGCTCTTCAAGACTGTACACAACAAAAAGGAACAGTACTTAGCTACAAAGCCCTCTTCAGAAGCCTGAGCTAGAGGGTCAATTAACAACTACCTGGCCAACAAAACCCAGGAGAACTGGCTACCCTCCTAAAGGATCTAGTAGCAACATTAATAGTAAGGAGGACAAAGTGCTATTGGGAAAGCGTGAGGAACATTTAGAAAAGAATAGTTTGCATTTTCACACAACCCTGTGAACATAATTCAGTAGTTCAGCTACAAATAAACCTTCAAGATCAGGATTGTCTTTCACTCATAAGCATCTCAAGATGCTTTTGCAAATGTATAGGTGTTAAATCTTGGTCACTGCCAGTTCTTCCCCTCACATATATTATTTTTAGTATTTATTTTACAATCGTGTTGAAGAGTTCCAAGTTGTAGACCACAACCCCACTATGTTGCAACTGCAGAAAAGCAAAATAAAAAGGAAGTCATTACCCATGATCATATATTTTGTAGAAGACAGAAGACTTCAGACGTTACAACCAGACCAACAGAGGAACACAAAGAAGGAAGATCCCTTGGCCAACTTGATAGTGACAGCACACCAGGTAGATGTCCAAGTATTCCCAAGTTAAAAGTAATTTTTGAAAGAAATAAAAGAGTAGCTTCGCGTATACTTCACAAAACTCCTCCACCTTCTGAGAAAGGAAGTTAATATCATCAGCAAATTTGAAAGGAGTAATGACCTTTCAGGTATGCAAAGACTCCTAATAGCACAGCAAGTAATGGTTTGTGCAGTAGAAAACAGGTCTTTTAAAGGTTTTAAAGTTGAAAAATTTAAAGTTGAATAGCAGATGATGTAGACAAGAGCAACAAGTCAGGAAAGTCACCCTTACAGCAGCAACCTTGACAGAGACGACCAAGAAAGTGTGAATTTGTCAAAGGTAGAACTATGGAGTTATAAAATGATGGGATTCTCACTGAGAGTATGAATTACGTGGATTGATAGGCTGGGGTACGTTATAGAGATGTTACACGGAAAGAACGTGAAAGACCTACAGATGATCTGAAAGCGAAACACTAGACAAGTTCTTGTCAAAGAGCCATGATTCCTACACAGAACTGTAGTGAGCTTCTTCACAGCTTGAATCAAGCTGTTGCATCTCACCTACGTGCACTACAAAAATTCAGGGAATTCAAACAGTTCTTGCATAATACTGTATTAGGCTCCCAAATGATTTAAAGTCATTTATTATTAAACACAAGTTTTACTTTTCATTCTCTTTTATTAACTTAAGGACATAACTATACTACTTAATTTAAGCACTAAAGCATTCACTAACAATGAAAGGCCACTGGAGAATGCATTGAGATTACAGTTCTGAGTAAGAAAACACCAGTTTCCTGATTTGTTCATATTAACTGGCAATAAGCTTATAATACATTTATGCAATCAACACTAAATTCATGAAAATAACTGCCTGGCAGAGAGAATGACTGTCTAATGAGAACTCAATATAGAGAACTATAAAGGAATATCAGAAGCTAATAGTTTTAGAGCCTCCTACAACCAGAAAAACCAAAGTGGAAGAAAGGATTTTAATCATTTTATTCTTTTACAAGGTAGACATTTCTGATTACTAAAATTACCTTGAGAGGCACAAAACTCTCATGCTCTTGTATTTAATTCCACCCCACCCCATTTATATTGGGAATTGTTTCCTTAGGTGTTGTAAAAAAAAAAACAACAACCCTTTCTAGCCTATGAAGAAGAAACACTTTTTCCTAAAGCAGGCTCACACTGAGGACAGCTATTAGATTTTCTTTTGACAGATTTTTCTCATTTATTTAATCCACCGAGAGTTAGTTGGGGAGTTGTAGGAAGTACATTTGCCAACAATTGAGTTGTGATTATCACAAGGATGACTTTTTGCTTTTGCCCACCCAAGCAGTATACAAACAACAACAACAAAAACTTGTACCTGAACCACTCTGCAGCAGGCTCCTGAAAAACACTGCAAGACATGTGTGTGCATTTATATTTATACCTATTTGAAAAAAAAAGATGAAGGAACTTCTTTTGGCACTGTTGGAAACAAATTGCTAGCAGTGTTAGAAGTCAGAAAGAGCACCTGATTCAATGTAGTTTCCAAATCAATGAAAAGCATTTCAAGCTTTTTAACTGCCCATGTTTTTCTTTATCACTTGTGATCATATTAAGCAGCTCTGTATTTTAGAGACATCATGACTCTGGATTTTCACCTGGCTCTTGTGGAATTACACTTCACTGGTACGAAAACTTCCCCTGTCCTCTCCCAGACCTAAATAGTCTTTCTGGAATCTAGTAGCTAGCTTCAGGTAAAGCAGAAATTGGTGTTTGGATCTTGGTGCTAGTTTCATTTACAATGTAGGCAGATAAAGCATAACTTTTTCTATAAAGATTGTTTATATATCCTTACAAGCAATGGAAGGTAGCTGCTGCACAATGATTTCCCTAGACTAACACTTCACTGGACCCCTCAGCTAGGCTGTTATCAGAGAACTGATTTGCTGGATCCCCTATATGGCCAGAAGTCCCTTAGTCTACAGAGAGCCCAGCTACTTCCCTCGGGTAATTCAAGCCTTTTTATGATCAACAGGCTGTGCTAACACCTGACTGTGACTGTTTTAACACCGTCTGACAAATACAGCTCTACTTATCCAGCCCTGATTCCTCACCTTCTCCTTAGTCATCCTTTTTTCTCAGAATCTCAAATGTTCAAAACATTTCATTTAAATTCTTTATTACAATAACCTCAGAGGGGAAACAAAACCAGCAGAAAACTGGATACATTCCTGTCGACCCATGTACAATATTTACAAGTTTTTTACTTCCCTAAATAAGACTGTTTTCTTTATCTTTTGAGCACTCTCATTGTTCAAAGTGTCCTTTCAGTGGGATTCCTCGCTAAGTAGTGTATTGTTCAAGCTGTTGTTAGAGGAATTCAACCTATTTAAAATTATTCTCTTCAAAAGTTTATCCAGACTGGCAAATCAATCAAAATTTATTGATGCAACTCTCTGAATTAAAATAAAACTAATTCACAGCATCCTTTGAAGCATTTTTAGAACAAAACCAAAAGTCTGTTAATAATGTTTTTGCAAAAAGGAAATAAAATCCATAAAATGTCCATTTTGAATCAAGTCATTTTTCCGTTCAGGAGGCCTTCCTGGCTCAGCTTTGTGATAATTGTACAGCCCCACGGAACACATACCATAGGAGGGGCTTCAACAGAAGCTGAAGAATTTTGCCAAGTTCTTCTGAACTGTTCCATGGGCATTTTGACAATGTTTATAAGCTTTTCTTACAGAAGTGTTAAAATTTCGGACAAAGATAGTATCATTATGAAAAAGATATAACAAGTGCTACAATTTAATTTGGAACAACATGAATATCACAAAAAAAATTTTACACTAGGCTGGCTGGGACATTTAACAAAGAATTCCTATGTAGCACTACTGAGTGGACCATGAAAATGAAGTAAAATTAAAGGTCTCAGTGTCTCAAGTAACAGAGAAGCAAGTTTAGAGTCAGAAAAAGTAATTAGCAGCACAATGTGAAATGCATAAAGACTATAAGAATTGAATTAATTTAAAACAAGTGTTTCCATCTTTGATGGCATGAACAAATAACTAGTTAAATTTTTTTGCTTAAATAAAGAAAATGTATTTGAAATTAGAGAAATTTTTAAAAATAGGTAAAGTGTTTCTTTAATCTTGAAAACAATTATTCTGAAATACACTCAAGCTTCAGAGAAAAGTAAGAACAAAATCAACAGAATTTCAACAGATTTTAAGGAAAGGTCTTGTCGGGTGGTGTGATGGGTTAGCCCTTGGCTGGGGGACAAACCACACACCCACTCATACAATTCCCACCCCACCCATCCGAGGATAGGGGAGAGTATTAAAGGGGTAAAGGGAAAAAGGGACTTGTGGGTTGAGATAAGGACAATTTAATAACTAAACTACAATAATATTGAAAATAATACTATATNTACTGGGCATGACGTGTATGTTATGGAATAGATTATTGGCCACTCGAGGTCTCAATCCTGAACCTAAGATCAAATCCTGGGCTAGTAACTGGGGCTGTGCTCCCTCCCAGCTTCTCAGGTCTGCTGACCTTGGCAGCGCATAAACATCACTTTTTATCAGCTTTCTTCTGAGCACAAATCTAAAACACAGCCTCTTGCTAGCTATTATGAAGAAAGTTAACTCGGTCTCAGCTTAACCCAGAACAGGTGGGTTGTTTTGTTTGGGGTTTCGGTGGTTTTATGGAGGGTTTTTGAGTTTTTTTTGAATTGTCAGTTCAGTAGAGTTAGATCACATCAAACTTCTGAGCACAGTGTGTAAAGTTGTGCTCAACTTAATCTCAAAATTAAATTAAGCATTACCTTTTGAGCTCTAGTTTGTTTTTTTTTGTTGTTTGAATATGTAAACAGCAAAACTGTGGCAAATTGAAAGAAAAAAATATTGTGACTATTTTAGCTGGATGCATTTTTTTAATTAAACTTCTGGCTTAAAGAGTATTTGCAAACCAAAAAAATCAGCTAGCAGGACTCCAAACTGTAAAACAATACTGGCTGAAGTGATTATTAACATAGAGCACTGTGCAAGTATATCTTATCTACGGTTGCAGAATAAATGCTTATCCAACAGGATGTTATCCTCCTAATGCCTTAGACAGGATACAAAGGATGGGAGTAAATTGGCAAAAACAGTGAATCCAGGCAAAGTGAAATTTGTATGGGTGGATGTATTCTAACAACAGATAAGCGCACCACTTCCTCCCAGTCAACCACCCATTTTCAGGATTCAGCCATTAAGCACATAGGAAGTCCCCGTTGTAACTAAAAAAGCTAGATGAATGTAGTCAATTATGGAATTGCTTTTAATTTTAGCTAAATACTTTCCGAGCAGTATTCTTCCCCTGTGATTATCCAGTCTTCACTGGAGATTACTCACTGGCAATAAGGGGAAACATGAGACCAGATAAACTCAGTTTTATTTTTTTTTAATCTAACATCTTCAGACACACATTCAGCTTCTCCATTGCTCCTGTCAATCTAGCTATCCAGGGGAGCTGTATATACTCTCCCATGAAAATGCTTATTAAATATCTCAATATAAAAAAAATGCAACACATCACGTCAGTCAAGCACTATATTACTAACATAATGCTTTGACATAACAGATTGAAGCACGAGTACTACGTTAAATAAAGTCTGTTTCCCTGCTATATATTATCAGAGAGACACTAGCAGCTTCTCAATAAAAATAGGTCATTTTCTAATAGTATAAATAGAATGAATATATGTTTATTATTAGACAAAAGCTTTTTTGTTTTTAACAGTTACAAACAAATTTACTTATTGAAAGCAACAGTGACTTTGTGAGGTACATGATTTCTATTTCCCTACCAGCACTGCATCCATTAGACATCAACTAAATTGACATACTTTAAGCTGCCCTTTGATACGCATGATAATTGTGGGCTACTGAAATGAGACACTAAGCTTGGTGTATAAAAGCCATCTGTTTGCCAGTCTGAGATTTCCTTATGCCTCAAATGTAGAGGTTATAAATTAGCCCTAATTTTTTCTGACAAAGTTTGACCATTAAAAAATACCTAACACAAATAAATGACACAGTGTCCTAATAAGGGTACAGCTGAAAAAAAAAAGTGCACAGATAGTAATTTCACATGTAGTCCTATGCTTACGGAATATCACATATATTCATTTTGTGTTCTTAATTTAGGTAATAACTCTTTTCAAGTGCATTTCTTGGTTGGTGCCAACTGCTAAGTAAACAGACTCTTGAATAACAAGGTAAGATCATGGTTTGCAAATGCATTAAAAAATTCACTTATCAGTAAACAAGCATAAGAAATTTTAAAACTCAGATCAACATAACTGTCTGTTTTTATCCTTTCTGCTGACAGCTAGAAGAAAATCTGGAAGATGTGTTTAAGCAGCATGCACTAAAGCCTGTGTGCATATTTGATTTGTCCCACGAATGTGCACAAACTCGCACTGCGCTTACAGCTGAGAGCTAAATCTCTTCCTTTGTGGGGAATGCAGAATACTGTTGTTCAAAGGGCAGAAAAAAACCCTCTGTTTTGGGAACTTCAAAAAGGAGTGTACAGAGTAAAATTAACACAAGTTAGTGGCCTAAAGTCTCATCAGGGACAGTGACACTGTCTTGCAAAAGGTGTACAGAAACGCTGTCACTTTGGACATTGAAAAAACCGAGGAAAGAGAAAGAACGTCAGTTTAGAAATTCAAGTATTTCTGAATAATGGTTAAGGATGAAAGATTTCACTTCACCCCAGGAGTTTGTGTGCTTGATCTGGCCTATGTCTCAGTGATAAAACAAAGCTGGGATCACAGAAAGAGGATGGCTTTTTCATTTAGCTCAGTGGGAAATGGAAATTTTCTCGAATTTTGAAAATTATCACCAGCTCCTGAATGTCTGTGCAAAATCCCACAGCATAACATCCAGCTACTTTGCAAAGTCATCTGGTTACAAACCTCAGCCTCCAAATAATGAAGCACAGCTCAGTTGTGATGATTTTTCTCTAACCATCTTCATAACATAATAGCTAATTAAGAACAAATTATGTTGTCTAGTGTTATAAAATGGATAAAAAACAAATACACGCAGTAACTGCTTTAGACTTTTTTTTCTTTTAAAAACAACTCCAAAATATACTACATAAAACATTTTCAAAAAAACCACCTTGCAAGGTAATTTTAATGAATCTTTCATGGTTCAATAAACTATTGTATTAGGTCATTCTCCTGAAGAAGCAATGTTTGAATCTTACTATATTTACTCAGAAAAGTATAAAGTAATAGTGTTATTGGATTTCTTATAATTAGTTAAAAAGCAATTTGTTGGAATTTCCTTTGCTTATGCTCATAGGGTTTAAAAAAAAGGGGGAGGGGGGATTGTGACAAGTAATATTGTGCTCTAAGTACAACATAATGCATCACACACAACAACAATTCTTTGGTATCCTACAGCTGAGATGTTTCGCGGTAAGACAGCATCTTTCAACTACATCCTTCCCCCTCCTGTCATCTCTACTTTTCAAAACACAGACCTGTGAATAAGCTTTAAAGTCTGGATGCTCTGAAGAAAAACCACCAGGCGGTCCCTATAGCTGATGCACAATTAATAGAAAATAAATAATCTGCTTTGTATAAGGGATAAAGGAAAAGGCCAGTCAAAATAACCGGCCTCATCATGACATTCTGTTTCCAACAGAAATTAATTTTGTGAGCTGCAGGAGTTTGAAATCGACATGTCAGTGCTAAAAAGACCTACTGCCATCATGTCAGCATGCAGAGGAAAACTGAAAGATACTTTCAGAATAAGGGTTACAGTCTCAGGATCACTCTGGCTATGGACAATATTTTTCCCCTGTGATCTTTAGGGAAAAAAAGAGTAGAATAAATAGTACCACATCTTCACAGCTGGAACATCTGTGACTAAGAGGTTGGCATAAACTTATAATCTTAGATGACTTTATGAATCTTCCCATAATAGACAGACGTGGCTGTAACAACAGTTTTATTATTTTCACTAGGACTAGGGCTCCTTAAGCTTTAAGTACTGATTGTGTTAAAAGAGAATGAGATTTCTTGAGCCTTCACCAAGAAAAATATTCTAACTTTTTTTAATCTATAATTGTTTTTTCATATGAGCCCAAAGGCAGCCTAAACAAGTTTATACAAAAGGAATCTGTTGAAGGTTACTAAATACACAGAAACTCAGAAAGTCCCTGCTCCGAGAATAGCTGGAGCTCAGAAAAGCATTAAGAAACATCACACTTATCCTGCTTCTCTGCAGAGATCTGCTTGTGAGCACTGCTAGAAATGGGCTCACTGAACCCAGTAGAGGTCTCTTAAATTCCTGTTTCATGTGAGATATAATCTATATAATTGCAAGTCCTTGTAGGTGATAAAGCAGCATGTCAATAGCACACCAAATGACATTTTATAGAAACACAGCTTTTTATTAAACACACTGAAGGCACTTAGAAGTGTAATTATGTCATCCATCAAAGTAAACAGCACGAATGCACAACTGGTGGGTGCCAAAAGCTCCTCAGATTTTGAAAATCTCTCTTCCTTTGCCCACATTCAAGATGCTTGTCTAGACTCAAGACTATTCCAGTATAATTTCCTAAAGATTTTGTTCTGTCCTAATACCCGTCAGCATTTCTCATTTCCTTTACAATGTTTTCCAAAAAATATTTCTCAGTAGAAAACTCCAAACAAAAGAAACTCCAAAAGATTTCACAGACATATTCGATCCAAAAATAAGTGGCTTGCCAAGAAATTCATAAGCTGGTAATATGTAACTACAAACCTCTTTCAGCTGTTATCAAGACATCTTTGACTTAAAATTTATTAATATGGACATATCTTATATGCTGGATAGAATTAAAAAAATAATCAAGCCCTCTCATAGGATGAGTAGAACTTTGTTTCCATGGCTTTGTTTCTTGCTTTGGGGAGCACTGCCTTTTTATTGTAGTTCCACTAAATATTCAGGGAATACACTCATACACTGAAATACTGAGACAGAGAAGGAGCTGTCTTTTCTGTGTCCTGGATTTCTACATTTGATTCACTCTTATAACCACTTTTGAAGAAAAGAGGCTTTAGGTTGAATATTTCTCAGCACTTCTTGATTAAAACCATCACTAAATTCTGATATTAAATCAAAATTATACATCTGACCTGGATTTACAGGGCACAAAATTGAGGAAGAGTGAAAAGCCTTGTACAAAAGCAGTCGTGCTTTTACAACACCAAAGAGAGTAACTCATTTTCAGAAGAAATGAACATAGAAAGCAAGTAGTTGAAGAGGGCTTAAGTTTTTACTCTCTCACTTTTCGGTTATTACTTGCCCATGCTCAGTGACCTCCTGACACCACATCAGTTCTGAAATGGAACTAGAGCTTCTCACAGAGTTACCATTCTAGGGAAACTATTTTGCCCTGTTTCATATCATTTTTCTAATGAGACTGTAAAGTTGTATCAGTTATCTCCTGTATTATATTCATTGAAACTGAAATTATTATTAATGCAAAAAAAATTATAAACAAAACCCATTCCCCTTCATTTATCTGTCCCTTTCAAATCTGATAAGCTATGTAATTAAGACTTTTTTTTTTAATGATCCAAATATTCATCACAGGTTAACCTCTCCTTCTCCACTCCCCTCTCCCCCAAAATTTCCCAAAAGTTTGTCTGAATTTGAATATATTAGAAAAAATTTAATCTCCAACACATGAAATTTTCCTGTTCAATTTCATCAGATTTAGGATTTCAGGGCATGATTCAACACACATTGAGAAATTTATGATTTATTTCTTGGCACATTCTAGAAACTGGGCTACTTTGAATCAGCCTTAGCCTTTACACGCACTGAGCAAGTGTCCTCCTCTAACTGGTATAAGCCTCATCTTATATTACTCAAAGTAATAGCGGCTACACTGGGCTGAACCCCTGCAGAGCTGTACATGCAGGCATGGTAAGTGCCCACTGCACATGTAACCTGTACTGGAACATGCTGTACACACGTTGCCATCTTCACTTAGAGCTTATTTCAATTCAGGAGTATGTCAAACTCTGTCAGCTGCCAATATCTTCAATATTTTTTTCTAAGTTTTTGGACAGTTTGGGGCATATGGAAACCCCATCCAACTCCACTGCCACTAAAGCAAATGGGAGTCCAGCCACTGACACCAGCAGGAACAGAAGTGGGTCAATACAAGGTTAAATTTAACTAAAATAACAGCCACATTATTTAGAAGAGAGATCTATGATATAAGGCCCATGAACAGCTACAACAGCTTTTACAGTATTACTTGTTAGCTTTGATTATCACACTATTCAACTGCATGAAAGAGCTCCAGTGCTCTGGAAAAAGCCCACGGTGATTAAATCTTAAATCATTCCAGCCTTATTCACTGTCCACTTCTCCTAACGACACCTTTTGATAAAAGATAGTTCAGATACTGTCAGGGAAAGTATCTCCTCCTACTCCTCAGCATGATGGCAATACCATTCAGCAAAAGATTAGCAGTTTACCTCTTCATCTTTGTTGTTGAAATAACAGTTTGTGAACTTACCCTGTCCTCACTATCACCGTGACCTTTTTTTTTTATATAGTGTTGTGCAAATTTAGCACTCTCACAGTATGATTTTTTTTTTTCTGGGTGTGTTGAGGTTTATTACTATATACATTTGATCATCTGAGACT
>VZTO01008089.1:4973-16455 GCA_013400615.1 Syrrhaptes paradoxus | reverse complement strand
GAGCCTTCTCTTCTCCAGGCTGCACACCCCCAACTCTCTCAGCCTGTCCTCGCACGGGAGCTGCTCCAGCCCTCGGACCATCTCCGGGGCTCCTCTGGCCCCGCTCCAGCAGCTCCGTGTCTGTCCTGTGCCGAGGACCCCAGAGCTGGGGGCAGCACCCCAGGGGGGGTCTCACAGAGCGGAGCAGAGGGGGACAATCCCCTCCCTCGCCCTGCTGTCCACACTGGGGATGCAGCCCAGGAGAACGGGAACACACACAAAAGTCATCAGGGAGGGAGACAAGCTGTCTGTTTCAGCACAGTTCTTCATCATTTTTGGCTAGGGAAACTGAGGCACCACATACCTGCAGTCCTTTGGTACCTCTCCAGCACTGCTAACACACCAGCTACTTCTGCCTCTCCTGCTTTCTGTGTTTTGCTGCTGGATGGACCTGTCACATGGAAACAGAAGGCTGCACTTCTCCCCGCACTGCAATTTATGGGTGCGATTAGCCCAAGGATGGATTTACTGGAGCGGCTGGAACAGGATATGGCTTTTTAGCAACTCCTAATGAATAGCCTTTCTCTAAGAGGGCTCCTTAGCTAATGCATTTGGAGACGAGCCAGAGAACCACCAGGTCCGGTGGCAGAAAACCAACAGCCAGCTCGCTAAAGAGAGGACTTCCTCCTCCTGGGAAGTTTCCATCCTGAAGCAATTCACAACTCAGTCATTAAGGCCCCTGAAATGCAACTTTTATGCTTACCCCCTCCCGTAGCTGAAAAAAAACAAAACCAAACATTTGCAAGAGATTCCTGCTGGGAGAAATCCCTGCCCAGACAAGTCCAAGCTGTCGTTGCTCACAGTGGGTACATTGATGGCACTCCATAAAGCAGGACCAGCAGGTGATAGCAAGTGTTGGACTGGCCCCAGCCAGCTCTCTCCAACACAAATCTGCCCAAGAAGCACGCCTGGAGCAGGATGAACATGAGGGGGTTGGTGCCACTTGGGTTCAGGACCTGGAATCAGACCGGCCCCTCTTCCAACTCCTGGTTGCATCACCCCTCAAGGCTGTTGCAATGCAGGGTTGCAAGTGCTGAGAAAGCACAAGAGCCAGGCTTCAAATCTTCCGAAAGACTTCAATGATGGAGAAAAAAGGAGGAGGCCCTGCAAGGGATCTTCCATGCAAGGATCAGTTCTGCAAACACAGAGCAGGGGACAGCCTCCACCTTTACTGGAGCTGGGTCCAGGTCTTCTGCCATGGGCAAGACCTTTGTGAAAGCATATAGGTGGGGGAAAGCTAACAAAGAAAGAAAGTTGTTTAGAGGAAATTCATATCCTAACCTAAACCAGATGATTTCTAGTAGAGAGACAGTGGGGATACCTTCACAGCATGGTGCTTTATTCTTGTGACAATGAGCCAAGAGAGGGTTAGGGTAACGTGACAAGGAAAGGGATGGGAACCTTCTCTGCAGCAGGAAGATGGTCCAGAGCTGGGCATTGCCACCCCAGGATGGGATGAGGGAAGAAGATAACCAGCACAGGGGGTCATGCCACATCTCATCCCTGGCTGTTTTCCAGCTGCAGATTTAGAATCACAGAATCATAGAATCATGGGATGGTTTGGGTTGGAAGGGACCCTAAAGACCATCCAGTTCCCCCCCTGCCATGGACAGGGACACCTCCCACTAGCCCAGCTTGCTCAAAGCCCTGTCAGCGGGGGAACTGACATGTGGATTTCCATCCCACAGTGATTTCAGGAACACGATTTGGAAGGGTGTGGGGCACACATACATGCACAGCACAAGAATGAAGACACCTTCAGCTGCTCACCAACCTAGTTTGAGCACAGACTTATGTTCAGAGCAGCTGTCAGCTCTTGAACCTCTGACTTTAAAGCCAGGTTCTTTAGGAGAGACTTGTCACACTGCACCAGAAAAGCTTTTCAGCCATGGGCTATTTCTGTTCCCAGGGTCCCTTCCACAGGAATTATCTGGAAAGCTGTGAGGATGCTTTGTGAAGTTGAGCTGGCGGCCAGCCACGGACTTGTCTGCCTCCCTCAATATTGCACTCAGGCTGGGGATTTGGGGAAACAAAACAGAATAACTTCACGTCACAGGGTTTGCCTTCTGTGCATTCCTTGCTCAGAGAGCACACACAGAGACAGGGGAGGAAGGAGCAAAGCACTGAGAGTTTTCCAAATATTGCATGTCTCCCTCTCTTCTGCCTTGCAAAAGCGCAGTTATTTGGGATTAGCCACACTGGGTTCCACCTGCAAAGATACTACAGGGTCACAGCACTTCAGGACTCTGCAAACTGGCCTGTCCAAGAGCCTTAATGATGCACAAGCCCGTTAGTCATAGGATTCAGTCCCTCTTGTGTCAGGTGCTGTACAAACAGCAGTGTTATTTCGAGCTCTGAGGAGCTCAAAGTGGTGGATCCAGATGGATGTGGGAGGCAGGAGAGCACCCGGTGGTATCTGCGTGCTGGCAGGCTGCAGGTTTGTCGGCATTCAGACAAAGGAGTAGGAAATGGCAGGGCAGGTACTGGCAGAAGGCTTCTGCTGTGCTTGGAAGGCATCCAGGGAGAAAGACACAATTCCCATTCCATCTCATCACCTCCTTGGCCACCACCCTCCCTCCCTGAGTCCCCAGACCTGGATGAGAAGGGAAGCATTGTTCATCTATGTCATTATTTCGGGTTTGCAGGTGGAAAAAGAGATGAGGGGTAGAACTGGCGTTTCAGATGAAGACTTCAATGTGTAGTTGCCTATGGGTAGGTGTCTGCATGTGAGCTGGATGTCTCAGTCCCTGTTGTGGTCCATGTCTAGAGAGATAGATTGCTAACCAGGTTTGGATTGCATTTTAGAGACGCCCAGTGCTGTCCGAGATACCCTGAGGTAGAAGAGACAACCATGCTAGGCTTTGGGGTGCAAGACAGGACCTAGAGAAGCCCTGCATTCTTCTAGAGGGACTTCCAGAGACCAGGAAGGACATCGCAGGGCATTTATCTCCAGTGGTACTACACATGTAGGAAATCTCAGTGTCTACTTTAGGATGACCTGGATTGCACCCTGGATTACTTTTGCAAGAAATTCAAAAGAACACCAGACACCCTCATGGGAAATACTTCTGGTAACCTGGCCCCAGAAATGTTTCTTTCTCTCTCTCATAAAATGCAGTATGGGTTGTATCCTGAAGCTTGATATCTTGGTGTGTCAATACCTTCCCCTTGGATGTGCCCTTCCACAGGCAAATTCTGAAGCTGTGGCCTGGAAACAAAAATAAAGGGATCACTGTTGCTTTCTCAGATGACCTATGAGGAGTCAGTCTGGCTTCCTTTACATCACTGTCAAGCATTAAAAAACACATCTAGTGCTTCAACGCAGGAATAGGAGGAAATATATAGAAAAGCTTTTGAAGGAAGGACTGACTGGCAGAGACAGAGAAGAAAAACCATCTAAGTGACTTTGCTGGTCTAACCGGTCTGTTTCTACTGTGGGCTCCATCACTTGGCATGTGTATCTGGGCAAGTAGGACCCAGCTGGCCAAATAGATGGAAAATGTGGAGTTACCTGACAGTAGTGGGTTTGGCATCTCCATTTGGTGGTGAGGCAGTGGCCCAGGTTGCCCAGAGAAGCTGTGGATGCCCCATCCCTGGAGGGGTTCAAGGCCAGGCTGGATGAGGCTTTGGGCAACCTGGGCTAGTGGGAGGTGTCCCTGCCCATGGCAGGGGGTGGAACTGGATGATCTTGAAGGTCCCTTCCAACCCAAACCATCCTGTGATTCTATGATTTAGGACATGTAGTGACAGTAAGCTTGTTGGATAGGAAGTGGTGTGCATGAAGCTTGTCCCATCATAACTTCAGATCTTTGCCTACCTTCTACTGCTGAGATGTGAGAACAAGCTCAGAAACACACAGCATGACCCACGTGATGCACAAGCTCTTCCTGGGCTTCATTAGCATCCCTTGGTGACCCCAGCAGACAGCATGGCTACTGCTCTTCTATGGGATGGATCCATGAACTTCCCCCAAAGGTCAGGGGAATCAGGACGTGGGTGGTTTCCTTTTCCTGCTGCAATGACAGGTCAAGAGAAAGTATTTACATTCAAAACAGAACTTTCCCAGTGTCTGAGGATGTTTGAGTGAAAGGGGGTGAGGGTAGGGGGATGAGCAGAGACTGTTTACATTGAACGTGGCCATCAGCCTCCCAGGATTCATTCCACACATTCAGCTGGAAAAGGTCTGTTCCTTCTTTCTTTGCACTCCCGCTGCACTCCCACCAGCAAGCACTTAGAGAAACCGCAGGTGATTAAATTAGCGGCCTAATGCATGGAGCAAAAATAATTTGCTCCAAAAACATTTACCACTCAAAGCGGAGCTGGGTGACTCACAGCAGAATTCAGACAAGCCATGGGAGAGCAACGTAGCCAGAAATGCGATCGCGTCTGCCATCCCACCAAGTGTGCTGGCGATCCTTCAAGTGCCTTCTTCCTTCATAGCTCTTCATCTTCTTCTTTCTCTCCCTGTTCCTCCTCTGATCTGTACCCCTCTGTGGCTCTGGTGTACAAGTGCCACAGGCAGCTGCCACCGCAGATCACCACGTTGTGTGATCCCATTCAAAATCACTTGAGCTTCACATGTGTCCCAGTCCCTGACCCTCTGCTGCCTGTGCCTTCGAGTAATCCATTTTGGATCTTATTGCATGCAGCTCTTAGAAATTTTGTTTGCAGTGGGAACATATCCGTGCCTCATTTGCAATCATTTAGCTTTGAATCCATATCGTCTTCCTTAAGTAGTTATATCCCCTCTTTGGCTTTCACCCTTCTGGCAGACAGGTGGTCAGATGCCTTCTTCCCCTGAAGACTCTTTGCTGCACAGAGCAAGCAAAAATTCATCCCACCTAATGAATTCCCTTTTACCTTTATCATCCACATTCCTGCACTCATCCATCTGGATTTACTCCCCCTTAGGAGAAGATCACTGATGATTTGGATGCTTTGGGAGGCCAACCTTGTACTTTACATTGAAACTCCTGAAGGTGCCCCAGACAAATAGATGTCTGATCAAGGAGTCATTTATGGTAATCCTGATGTCCTTGTTAGCAACGGTAGTGGCAGCTAATACATCCCACTTAGAGAAGAGACAGAGAAGGCAACCCCCTGCACTGTGCTGGTGGATGTCCCCTGTGACTGCCGCCACGCAACCCATGCAGCTTGCTGCTCTGGCTGTTGAGCCAGCTCTGGATTCCACAGAGATGTCCAAGGAAGAGTGTCTGAAAAAAAAATAAATAAATGGATGCTACCTGTGATGACCAGGTGCATGCTCAGGATAGTACCAGAGGGTTTATTCCATAAATCTGTCTTTTCCACTGCTGTTGTGCTCCATAAGGGACTCTCCAAAGGATCCTCCTTACATACTCACCTGGAAACAGCTCTCCAGGTCACTGGAGGGGGGGGGGTACACCTCGAAGCCATGAGGTCTCATCAGCCAGTGTTGAAACGTGAATTAAGAAATGCTGCTCCACTGGCAGATGTGAGTCATCCTGCCTCTTGAACACTTGCTTATGGTCACCACGGTGACTGGGTCAAGCACCTCAGAAAAATGATCAAGGAAAGCCCATCTTTCTTTTCCCTATTTATTTCTTGTCACTTCCAAATGCCTACCTCCTACCCTTCTCCTTCTCCAGCCCAGGACTGACCTGTATTTCAAGGATAAAGCAGCTTGCGGGGGACCAAGAAGACTGATACCTGCACCCAGAGCTTGTTCCTTTCCTTCACAAGGTTGAAACCTTCCTCATTTAGAGGCTCTTGGTCTCCATCCCACTCTGAATGCCTCTTTTAACCAACTCTGCTGACGCTAAGCTGGTCACTCAGGAAAGTTCCAGCACTAGCAAATTCCCTTGATTTCATCCTCTCTTAGGTTATCACTATCGCGTGCTGCCCCATCTCATTCCCTACACAAAACAGAAACACCATTGCAGGTTCTGACAGGTAAACTGGAGTTTGGGCCCTGCAGGTTTTTGGCAGAAACTGCCAAGGCTGCTAAGCAGTGCTGAGCTGTGCTTCTATTACCCCAAACACCGGTAAGGAGCAAAAACCATCCCACTAGACAAATGCTTCCAATAAATTTGGGAATGCCTGCAAAACCATAAAGACCAACAAATGAAAAGCAAGCTGAGCTGTTTGTTCCCATTAGCAAACAGAAAAAAAAACAAACACCCAAACCACTAAAACAGTAGAGAATGCAAGAATGTGATCATTTGGCAACAATTCATTATTTGTTATTCCTATTAATAAAATCTATTTGTACTGCAGTTATATCCAGGAGCATGCATGTAGGAGCTGGAACTCCCGTAAGAAGATGGTAATTCTTCAATTAATTAAGATGGTAATTCTTCAATTCTCTCAAGACCTTCTTGTCTTGGTTTTGTGAGCTTCACGGTGCAAATTGCTGACCTCTAGCCACCACCACTAGGTCATGGGACTATCACAAGTGGTCCACATCAGATGCACAGAATATCAAGCATTAAAATGTGTGTGTTTTCAGTGAAAAGTTGGATAATGTGTTTATTGAATCACCAAGGGGGATCCAGAAGGCTTATAATAGTCCTTCAACAGCAGGTTTAGGATCTAGTGAAGGAAGAGAGAGAATTGTTGGGTTAACAAAAAAAAAATGAAACTCTTTTTTCAAATTGACCCATAGTGTCCTATTTCCTTTTGTGTTTTGATTAGGTTTGGTTTGCAAACGTAAATGTAAGCAAATTTTAATACCAAGTATTTTGGCATGCGTGTTCCTCCCTACCCCAAAACAAAAGTTTTGCTTAGAAAAGTTTCAATATTGAAACTTCGCGTTTGTTTTTTCAAATACTCTCTTCCTCTCTCTGCTTTGGCCAAAATAGTGGCATGACTTTGCCCTGTATGAGAATTTGTGTTTGTCTCCTCCAATCTGTATGCTTTTTAGTGAATGAAAGAGGCAACCACTCTATTTATGCTATGGTTTCATCAGATGTCTTTTTTTCTGGCAGGCTGCATGAGAATGGTGTCAGGAGAGATATCCTAGTACAGCCTGGAAAGCTCTTGGGAATCTCTGTGTACAAAATTATTAAGAAGGTTGGATAAAAAACCAGACACATGCTATTGCTATGAAGAACCATGACATTTCTTGGTTGTACCCATTTTTTGGTTTCCCTTTGCAGAACAAGTCCCAGACTGAAATGTGCTTTTGTTGGTCTGTATCTCCCAAAAATCCATTTTAGGGAAGCAAGTGACCTCTTTCCAATGAAAGTTGTGGACTGTTAGCAGCAGCAGGAAGTTAGAAAGGATGACACCCAACCCTTAAAAAATAATCACCCTTGAGCTGTCCCAAAATCCAGGCAGGAGGGGTCAGTTTGACATCGTTGACCATGGGAGCAGCATCAAGGCACCAGGTCCAGCTCAGCGATGGAGCTAAATTATTCTCAGTGTTACTTCAAAATCCTTCCTTGGGGTTCTTGGCATAGATGTTATCACCCACATCTCCTCATATTGGCCACAGCTGGGACACCTGTGCCACAGAAGAGGAACAAGGGTAGATTCGTGGAGGTTCACAGGTGAAGCATCAAGGGAGCTCTGACAGTCTGCAGAGCCAGCCCATGAATTGGACTCTTTCCTCTCTCTCAAAGGAAGCATCCAGGGATTTCTCTGTGCCAGGACATCAAAGAGGAGATTATAACCAGCTGTCTCATGCAGCTGGTTGATACCAAGCCTCTTTATTCCTCAGGGAGGTCTTTGAGGGAACCAAGCCAAGGGAGGTCGAAAGGAAGGAACAAAGGAGCATCAATGTCCCAGAGTGTGAGGAGGGCAGAGAGCACCTTCATCCTGGGGTCTTCTCAGGGGGGCAATCTCCCAGAAAGTCAAACATCCCCCTTTTCCCCCAGGACAGAGTCCATCCGTGGAATCTGGACTGATTTGTCACCCAGCACCCAGGGGAATATCTCCTGTCACCCAATTTCTTCCTCTTCTTCTTTAAACAGCCTATTGCAAGGGCAGGAGAGGATGTCAGATTTTGCAGAGAAGCAAAAGTTACCTTATCAGGAAGCTCAAATGGGAAATCCTTCCCAGGCCAATCTGGAGAATGGAGATGGAGAAAAGATCCATCTCTACAACCTCTCCCCTCTTCCCTCAGCCACGCCAGAGGCCCTGTGCTCTCCAATGTCAATCCAGTCTCGTTTCATTGCCTTATTTGACCTTCTAATTGCAATGTTTGGGGCGTGGATTCAGCCTTAAAATTCTGCAAAGCCCTTGTCATTCTCCTGGGTGCAATGGCCCAAAGCAAGTGAAGCATTTAAGCAGACGCTGAACTCACAAGATTCCCAAGTAGCAGGTCTGGACGCTGGCCAGTGAAGGAGGATTTCACTGGAAAACCAAGCGGAAATGTCCCAGGTTTAACAACCTCTGCTTCAATCACTACTCGTAGCTCCAGGGCAGCCCGTTCATGCCAAGTTTCCACGGCTTTCTTACCAGGCAACCAGCAGAGTGAAAACCTTGGCAGCTCTGTGCCAACCCGGCGTTGACTCCTGGATCCAACACAAGTAACCTGGAAGCCCCAACCACCCTGGCTCCAGAAAGGGTTTTATCATGTTTCAAGGCTTCCCGCTACAAATATGTTAATTTGGGGGACTTTAAGACACGCCAGATTCCCACATTCATAAATTCCAAGGACCGCAGGACTTCTGTTGCCTGATCTCCATCTGATGCCCCATCCCTGGAGGCATTCAAGGCCAGGTTGGATGTGGCTCTGAGCAGCCTGGTCTAGTGGTTGGTGGCCCTGCGTGTGGCGGAGGGGTTGAAACTAGATGATCACTATGGTCCTTTTCAACCCAGGCCATTCTATGATTCTATGATCCACAGGCATCTGGCGTTGAACAGGATAACCAAGGAAATAAGGTGGAAACCTTATCAAAAAAAGAAGGAAATAAGGCAGAAACACCTTAGGGAGAGGAATCTGGCAGAGGGAATGGAGAAACAAGGCCACCACCAAGAGGAGCAACACAAGGTCATGGGAGCACTGGGCCATAAAGTCTCCCAACTCCTGGTGCTGATGCTGTGCAGGACTCCAGCACCACTGAGCAATGGGCAGAGTTTGCCAAGTGTCCTGGGTTTGATTTTCCTCATTTGGGCATGGCCAGGAACGAGCGTGTGTCCTTTGGCACCTGTCCCTGCAAGAGTGTGACACAACCACGGAGGGGAAAGCAGAAGGTCACCAGCAGAGGTCATTTGATTGCCCTGATAGGGAGCAGGGGACATCTTGGTGGGTGCCTTGGGACAGTCTCGCCAGGTGTGCAGGAAGGAGAAGGGAGATGATTTTTTTTAATAAGATGTTTTGGTTGTTTGAGGGTTTTTCTTCTCTTGATCTTGGCTATACGTTTTCTGCTGGACTGAGAGGGGAGAGCTCACAGGTCAGGAGAAAGGGATGTTATTAGACTTTTTCATGAGGCTTTACATCAATAAATCTACTCTTCCAGCTCCCTTGGGGGTCCTTAGGACCATTCCCAGGTGAGCTGCAGGACCAACAAACACAGGGCAGGGCAGGGCAGGCACCAAACAGCACAAGGACACCCTGGGCTGCTCCCACCAGCTGTCCCTAGAGCTGCAAAGCAGGATTAGCATGTCATGCGTTGATTTCTTCAGCAGCACAAAAAATGCATCTTTCATGCTTCTGGGACCTGAACGACTGTTCACATCTGGCTTGGGTCTCTGCTCATGGCATCCATGGGTCCTCGCAGACCTTGCCATCAGTGCCAGCAAGAGGCAGCAGCTTGCTTTGAGAGGAAGGACCCAGAAAACACTCTGTGGTGCTTATTTCTTCCCAGCTTTGTTTGCTCTGGGTCATTATTAGCACACCAAAGGATATTAGCTCTGGATGTGAGAGTACAGAGAGACTAACTGGTCTCAAATATCAACATTGTAGCTCACTGTAATTAATTAAATGTTGACATGATCCCCAACAAGCAAAATCTTCATTATACTCAATTAAACCCCTTGATACAGATGCTTGACTCCTTGTCAGTCCCTCTAATTAAGAGCAAATGCATAGAAATGTAGACATCACAGCATACGGGTGTCAAACCCAGGGAAAGATCTCACAGAGGGGAATAAAGGTCCACTGCTACTCCCAATTAAAGCAGTTTCTAGGACAGACCAACTGTTTGCCAAAGAGTTCTTGCACTTATCATGTCTGAAGATCCTCTGTGACATGATGATTTTTACAGCTCTTCTGCATTTGAGACCTACCGCATTTTGGCACAGTTTGCCAATCATAGTCATAGTGTGCAAGGCTCGAAGGGACTGCTCCGACTATCTGCTGTGATTTACAGATGACTGCAACCCTAAGCGCTTCGTTCAATAATTTCTTCAACTCCCCCATCGCTCAAAACCAGTTTTCTCCTCAGAAAGACGCTCAGTATTAACTCAGGACTGCAAATAATGGAGAACCCCTGTCTCTAGTTACGCTTTTTCCAGTTGCTTTATGTCCTTGCTATTAAAAATGACTGCTTGCTTTCCAGGGTAAATGTATCTAGCTATAACTTTAAGTCATCAATTTTTTCTACCGTTCTTGGCTAGAGTAAAGATATGTTTGCTATCAGAAGTAGCTTCCTCTGTATTTCACTGCAATGCATGATCAAGTTACTTCAATTTCTCCTGGAGAAGGTCAATAGATCAAGATCCTCTAATCTCATGCTTTAAGTCAAGTTTTCCAGACCTTTGCATTGTCTCGTAGAGCTCCTCAGAGCATTTTCCATCTCCTTGACTTCCTTTCTGTGCTGTGGGCACTCAAATGGGACGTGATTTTCCATATGAGGAACCTCCTTTTAGTTTAGTGTGTAACTGTCATTAAAATCTGTAAGATGACATTTAAGTTAAGGATCATCAGATGGCTTGGCTTCCTCCAGTACTACAAGACATTTATCTCTAGATACAAGCAAGTTGGTAGTCTTGAAGAAGAACATCACTAGTGTTGTCTGAGACAGATGGTTTCAGTTGCCAGGGAAATTGCTCTTTTCAGTGTCTTGAATATCTGGTGGCAATTTGTAGGGGATCTGCACTGTAGGGAAGCAGAGTCCTGTCTCACGGCAAATGTAGGCTCTTTACCCAGCCATAGATTCATTGCGCAAGACTGAACACCTCTGCCTGAAGACTGACTGATCAAGACAACCCAGGGACCCACCGGGAGCCTCCCGTTGGACCCCCCAACTCCTTGCCTTTAGACAATAATGCTGGTGGAAGTGTACAAGCAACTCAAGTGGAGATCTTATCACTCTCTACAACTACCTGAAAGGAGGTTGTAGTGAGGTGGGTGCTGGCCTCTTCTCTAAAGGAACAAGTGATAGGACAAGAGGAAGCGGCCTCAAGTTGTGCCAGGGGAGGTTTAGGCTGGATATTAGAAAAAAAATCTTCACTGAAAGAGTGATCAGGCATTGGAACAGGCTGCCCAGGGAAGTGGTGGAGTCACCATCCCTGGAGG
>VZTO01008088.1:0-13809 GCA_013400615.1 Syrrhaptes paradoxus | reverse complement strand
TTTTGATCTAAAAACATGTTTTGCATGCACCTTTGTTTTTTCTGCTGTCTTCTACATTGATCTGCACATACCTCCCTCTGACCTGGATACTTTACCCTTGTTACCCCAATGGCATCCTAATGCTAGCTCAGGCAAACAGAAAGGCAGCAATTCCCAGTCTGTGTTGTCTGCTATCTTTAGAGGTGAGGCCTAGCAGTATAACTTACACTAACTGATGCTGCCAAAGCTGACAGCACTGGATAACAAGAAATTAGTGATACCTTGTGGGAGTGAGGAGAAAGTATTATCACAAATCCCACTGCGAGGCAGTAAAAATAGAAGTGATGTGAAAGAAAGCAAGGAACCGGGAGAGGATGGCTGGGGAGAAAAATTAGGCAGCAGCGTCATTTACTATGAAGATATTGGGAATCAGCACTCTAAAAAGTCTTGTGAGATAAAGAAGGGTCCTTGCTTTAGAAATATGTGAAAGAAAAAACTTTCTCATAAGGCTGGTGGGGGTATAGACTACTGTATATCCCAGTTTTCACTGGTTGCTTTGCTAATGTTTTAGAGTTTCTCTTAATTCTGCTGTTCTTTTTTTTTTTTTTTAACATTTTTAAAACCAAGGACAACAGTGTTAAGACCACACAACATTTTGTGTATCTTTAAAATGGAGAGAAAAAAAAAACCNCTCAAGAATGAGATTTTTAAAAACAAAGTTATATTCATAGTTGTAGGAACACTGTGTTTTTCCATAATTAAATTAGAATTCAGAGACCAAATAATCAGCATGTTAAAGCATATGGTTTATATCTGTTTTATTTAGTTGGTCATGTTTAAACTCCAGAAAAATAAACTACAAGAAATCTAGAAGATGGTTCCTGACAAGCTTGTTGCAGAGAGTGACTTCTGCCCCAATTTGCAGCTTGAAAAATAAAATTGCTACAAAGACACTTAATCTTTCTCCTATTTAGATATTACAGTAGCACTAGATTTTATTTGCTTATGGAAGATTAGGTAGTCTCCAGAGAAGTCATCTCTCTTAAGATGTGTTCCACAGTGTGGGAAAGATTGGTGATGTGTGCAGTAAAGAATTTGGGTGGAATTGTCTGCTATGAAACAAAAGGATGAGATGACATTTTAGTTGCTTTTTTCATTTTTTAACATTTTGTACAGTGTTTTGAAGAACCTCACTATTTCACATCGTGGTCATGTTCATTGTCTTAAATTACAGATAAGCTCTGGAAGTATAATTTTCATATTTTTTTAATTTAGATTATGTTGATTGCATTTGTTCTTAAGTGAATTACATAGTCATAACAAAAAATCATATAAGTAATAAAATTAACTTGAAATTGAACATTATCTCCTTTCAAATTTTGAAGCATGCCATTTGGTGATGAGGCAAATAAATTGGAATGTACCATTCACAAATATGGTCCTCAGTTTATTTGCCTCCTAACATATGAGATGTTTTAATAGAAATTAGAACTGCTTGTGGGCTTGTAACAAATCTTTTTTTTTGTTTCATTTAATAGTGTGCTAAGAAAAATTTCTTGGGTTTGTTTGGCTGCAGTACTATTCACTCATGCCTTAAAAACACTGCACAGAAACTGGGATTGGGAGTCAGAGTACACATTGTTTATGTCAGCTTTAAAGGTACTGTATTCTGTTAGAAAAGGATGATGGAAAGTTTGTGTTGCTGTTCTTAAAAAGCTGCAGTACAACATTATAAAAATTGAGAGCAATTATACTTGTTTTGCCACTTTTATTTCTACATTGACAGTATTAACATCTAACAAGTTACTTTTGGGAATGCTTTAAAATCAGTGTGATGCGCACGTGCACATTCATGTGCAAGAAATAGGTGATAATTTTTTCTTGTGTTAAAGCAGTTGAGTGTATTCTCTTATCTGGATGAAAGCATGCTCTGTTTCAGTACAACAATTACAAAAAGTTTGATGCATAGAATAATTTCTTCAATGTGCATATGCCATGATAAAATAGTTTGTACAACATCCCGTAACAATTATAATGAATTTTAAAAGTTTGGTGTTTCTAGGCGCAAATAGCCAAAATAAAAGGATGTTGAGCAACTAGTTCAATGTAATAATTCTGTTTGCAGTGTTTTGTTATTCTTTACACGTAGAAGCTTGATGAAGTCTGTCATTTGCTTTGCATTTTTACATCTTTAAGACACAGTTAAAAACCATTGTTGTCTAATTTCAGCTTATGCATTGGTATCTTTTTTCTGTTTCTAGGTAAATAAGAACAATGCAAAACTATGGAACAATGTGGGCCATGCCTTAGAAAATGAAAAGAATTTTGAAAGAGCTCTGCAGTTCTTTATACAAGCCACACAAGTGCAACCAGGTAAAAGCTTTGACTAGCTGTCATTGAATGACTTCTCTGCACTCCTAGTGTTTCAGTACGCTTAGCTTTCTTAACAAAATTTTCTCAGTGATCTGTTTTTCTCCAACTGAACACCAGACAATGTCATATGCTAAGTTAATTGATCCATAGTTTTTGGAAATGAACTTTTAAAAAAAGTCCTCCAGAAAAGTTTCTGTCTATAAAAGGATGCGAAGACTATTTAAACAGACATTTAAAACTATTATTTGGATGGCATTCTTTCAGAGTTAACTTAAACTGTAAATTCTTACGAGACAATTATTATTTAATTTTCTTATTTAAAACTAAGGAGATGTATAAAAAATTCAGAAATCTAGATAATATCAAAGTGGACGTTTACTCTATTTTACATATTGTTGCAAAAGTAGTTCTGAGTAATAATGGACATGGTTTCATTTTTCTTTTTAAGCCTAATAAATAACCTTTAATTTATGTGCCTCTACTATAGCAAGAGATTAAAGATAGGTATGTGGAAGTATGACCTCAAATTTTGTACCTTTTCCCAAGTAACTTTATAATCCCTCTTTGACTCATGGTTGAATTATTAGTTTCGTAATTAAGATGAAAAATAATATGGAATTGCGTTCTAGTGGTGGTGATGGTGGTCTTTATGCAGTACCTGTACTTCACATTACTCTGCAGGCATAGATATTTATTTTCATGATACTCAGTGCATAAAAGTATTTGAAATTTCATTCTTTTCTTTATTAAGATGATATTGGTGCCCACATGAACGTAGGAAGAACTTACAAAAACTTAAACAAAACTAAAGAGGCCGAAGAATCGTATATGATTGCTAAATCATTGATGCCACAGGTAATTAGTAACTTTATTTTATCTACCACCACAGGAGGGAACTCTTTCAGACCTATATTCATGATACAGTTTCTGTATTTTTCCTGGAGCTTTGTGTTGCTGTATACTTCAAAATCGTTAGAGTTTTTAAAAACCTTTCTATTAAAAGACTAGGTTGCATACAATCACAGCTGTTAAAAAAATGCTAACTTGGAACTTTTTTGTTAAAGCTATTTTAAGTTACTTTTTATACTGCTGTGGGTTTTTTTTTTCTGAAATTGGGGATATAGAAGAAAGCAGCAGTTAAAAACATAAACCTACAGTTTCTAGTCACAGCAGGCTTATTTTCACTTACAGCTAATACATTGATGATGACTGAGCGTCTGAGCCCTCAAGTGAAGGCTTAAATGCAGCATTGGAGGTGGCTGAAGGTAGCCTCAGCAGCAGCAATAAAAATCTTTGCATTAACATACTTTTAAAAACATGTGCTTTGTTACCTTTATCATTTGTCAAGTTATATTTATACGTAGCAAATATTACTTATTCTAACTGCTTAGGAGAAAAAGAGAGGAATGTTTTGGAGAATATATGAAGGTAACAAACGCTGTGGGTAGAATGAGACTGACAACAAAATACTGCAGCCCCTTGACTAGAAGTATGGCATTAAAAAGTTTGTATTGTGCAACAGTATGAAGATTCTAGACTGATAAAATATAAACACTACAACAGTTGCAATGTCATAGTATTTTCATCTTTCATGAATGCTTCTAATCTGCTATAAGAGTGGCTTGTAAAATCTTATTTATACTTATCTTAGGCTGAAGGGTTACAAAAGGAGTGAAAATGTCTGGTAGAATGCCAGTTTAGGCTTTAGAACATACTCTTTTTCTGGATGGACCAAGTTTTGCAAGATCTGGTTGGTTTCTAATGTCTATCTGCGTGACCCCAGTTAGATAGTAGTAGAGCTTAATTAACTGGTGTATTAAATATGACATAAAAGTAAACTCTGTCTTCGTAGAGTTAAAGAAGAAAAAATATTCTGTTGATATTTTGGTATGATTTTCTGGAAAATAAGAATTGCTATTTGTAATCATTAAGAGCCTGCGCACTGATGTCCAGTGATACCCTAAAATAAATGTGGCAGAGCAAAGAGGAGACCTGTGCTGAATGTCTTTCATGTTTTTACTCATCTGTATTTGGTACATACATCCCTTTTCTCAGATTATTCCAGGTAAAAAGTATGCAGCAAGAGTTGCTCCTAACCATCTGAATGTTTATATCAATCTTGCAAACTTAATTCGAGCAAATGAATCTCGCCTTGAAGAAGCGGATCAATTATATCGACAAGCAATTAGTATGAGGCCAGATTTCAAGCAGGCTTATATCAGCAGGTATTTTTTTTCTAATTCTAGAGATACGCATTCTTGGATAAACATTTATGTATTTGCAGTTTTGTGAACAGTATTTAGTTCATGCAGTTGAATTAGCTGGTGGAACTGATTTATTTCCAAATGAGAAGATGAAGATTTGGGGCAACAATTATTCATTACAAAACCTGTTCTTTTAAATTACTGCTTCAATTGTTGTGTTTCCACATGGGCTGTGTATTCAAACATTGTATAGCAAGATGCTTCCATTAGATTTCTTTATGAATCTCAAACTCAAATTTCTGATCTCCTAGTTTAGTTTTCAACTAAAAAGCTTTTGGTTAGTCTGAATCATGGAGCTTGCCTTATCCTTCTTTGTTAAAGGTGGTCCAGAATATGCAAGACTTAACTAAAACGTACATAAGTGTCAGCTAAATAGATAAGAGTAATGTGGCTGTGGGTATTGAGGCTTCTGTTCACTATTTTGTTAGTTGCGATTCCCATTGGGACTTAGGGGTCTGCAAAGATGCCTAAACTATAGCTGTTACAGTGTGATTGCAGAGACAATATCAGGAACCCTTGATCACTACTTTTTTGGGTTTTGTCCTGCATATGCATTTGTTGTATACAGACTTTTGAGAGCTTCAGGCTTTGGGAGCAATATGTAAGGAAGGTCCTGTATTGCTTTGTGTTTAAAACAAACAAAAAACATTGTTATCTCACATCTGTAATCTATAGGAGGACAAACTGTTAAAAAACCTGTCAGTTATTTTCATGTTAATATTAACAAAAGTAGAAGGTTGACTCTGATTCTTCAACAGGGGAGAATTACTTTTAAAAATGAACAAACCTCTGAAAGCTAAAGAAGCTTATCTTAGAGCTCTAGAACTAGACAGAACCAATGCAGACCTGTGGTACAACCTGGCAATTGTTTACATTGAACTGAAAGATCCAACAGAAGCCCTGAAGAATTTCAACCGAGCACTAGAACTCAACCCAACGCATAAACTGGCCTTATTCAACTCAGCACTGCTGATGCAGGAATCTGGTATGTTAGTTGTCCCTTATATAAATATTGTATATTTGCATTTATAGGATCTATGCTATTCTTTTTGATGAACTGTTGTGTTTTTGGAAAGCAGAAGTTCATAGCATTGACAAAGAAGAAACTGCTTACTGTAGTAGTCAGGTTTGTTATTTATTGATAGTGTATGGAGTTTGTGCACTGTGTACATATACCTTAGCTGATCAGCATCTTTAATACAAGTGGTATTTTAGAATACAACATCAAATGCATGTAAAGAACACAGTGTTACACAAATGTCTTCAAAATTGTGCCTATATAATCTTAAAGTCATATTTGTTAAAATGTGTAATATCTATATTTTGCCTTTATATTGATTGATTTTGTTCTTCATTGGCTAAAAAATATAGCTGACTTCCGTGGGCTTTAAATCTAGCCCTAGGAAATGTGAATGTTTTCATAGGTTCCTCTGTAATACTGCTAATAAGGATTAATTAGATCAGATATTTATGAGTTAATTTTTTTCATAGGTGTAGCTTATAGCTGTATGGGTAAGTATAAGCCTTTTGTGAATTCAGGCTGTTTCAAAGAGTATTTGGCAAGTGACTAGTAAGGTTTGTTTCCCTTTTGTTGGGATGGTAAAACTACCCCTAAGAAAGAGAGAATATGGTGCTGATGCAAATGGATTATTCTTCATCACTTCTCACATTGTAACTTGGGTAGTACAACAAGTGCCTTGTTTCTTGTCTGTAGAAGCACAAGGGACTTCAAACAAGCAGAAGCATTAGCTATCTAGAATTCAGTTATTCATACTGGAAGGTACAGCACTGTTTGAGGAGGTGAAAGAAGGTGGTTAAAATCAGGTCCCTGCCCCCCCCCGTCCTTCAAAGTCTGTCCCTGGAGTGCCTTACTAAAATATGTTCACTGGAGTATTCATAAAAATATCACAGACTACAAGCTAATCTAACTAATCTTGGTATTATCAGATAAGATTATTTTACTATATCTTTTACAAACTTTGATGCAAATGTGATCTCTGTCTTTAAACTCTTCCAATATTTTTTTAACAAAATGAGATCTTCACTCCAAGTTTGCTTCTGTAAGAGTTTGTCAGAACTGACATTTCTGCATTCCATTTGCTCAACCATACATGAAAATTACTTCTCTTAAACTGGTAGAGACACCTTTTATATCTGTTATACCAAACTGAAACATTATTCAACAGATAACGGAATAACGATGCTGACTTTTATTACAAGTCAACTGTAAGTAGTTTCATTCTGTAAAGAAGGTAGATGTCATTTACTTTTGCTGTTACACAGCAATGATAAAAAGTTATTTAAAACCCTTTCCCTTTTACAGTTGTGTTAAAGATGTTACATTTTAATTTATCTAAAAATTTTTTCAGGCCTGGTCTAAAAATTCTTCAGANCATCTCTCCTGTAGGCCCCCTTCAGGTACTGGAAGGCTTCTATTAAGTCTCCTTGGAGCCTTCTCTTCTCCAGGCTGAACAACCCCAACTCCCTTAGCCTGTCCCCATAGGGGAGGTGCTCTAGCCCTCTGATTAATTTTGTGGCTCTCCTCTGGACTCTCTCCAACAGGTCCATGTCTTTTTTATGTTGGGGGTCCCACATCTGAACACAGTACTCCAGGTGGGGTCTCACAAGAGCAGAGTAGAGGGGGAGAATCACCTCCCTTGACCTGCTGCTAATATCTAGTATTAAATGCATTTTCTGTCATTTAGGTGATGCTCGGCTTAGACCTGAAGCTAAACAAAGGCTGTTACATTATGTGAAAGAGGAACCACAGGATGCGAATGGGTACTTCAATTTGGGTATGCTGGCAATGGATGACAAAAAAGATACAGAAGCAGAGGCATGGATGAAGAAAGCCATAAGGTTACAGCCAAACTTCCGAAGTGCTTTGTTCAATTTGGCACTGCTTTATTCTCAGACAGCAAAAGAGTTGATGGCTTTGCCCATCCTGGAAGACCTACTGAGACACTACCCTGATCATACCAAAGGTCTGATTTTGAAAGGAGATATCCTTATGAACCAAAAGAAGGATATTGTTGGAGCAAAAATGTGTTTTGAAAAAATTTTGGAACTGGATCCCAACAATGTACAAGGAAAACATAATCTCTGTGTGGTTTACTTCGAAGAACGAGATTTAATGAAAGCAGAAAAATGTTTGGTTGAAACACTAGCACTGGCACCTCATGAAGAGTATATTCAGCGTCATCTAAACATAGTTAGAAGTAAAATTGCATCACTCAGTGCTATGGAACAGTCATCACTTCCAGCAGATGAGACTGCAACTACAGTTGCAGAAGAAAAAAAAAATGCATTTCAAAATCTGAAAGATGTGAAAAATGAGCGTGAGAGCACCCAGTCAACAGCTGATAACGGTAAAGGGCACTCAAAAAATAAGAAACGAACAGAGAAAAACAATATGGACAAAGAGACTCCCAAAAAATCTACAAAAGAAATCAAAGACATTGAGAAAAAGAGAGTTGCTGCTTTGAAAAGACTAGAAGAGATTGAACGTATATTAAATGGTGAATAGTCTTTATCATCCCAATAGAATAAGGGGAGAATACAATTTTTAATTCTTGTTTAATATGTGATCCAACTGGAAAGTGGTCTCTGTGCTTTGAATATAGAAATAATGTTGACTGCATATCATTTAACAAGCAGCAAAAGGCATTACAATGCTTTATGTGAGAAAACTGCAACTTTTAAATATGATGTGTGGGATGGGTGGGAATTGAAGGGTGAAGGATTGAGAATAGTCTTAAATGCAGAATTCCAATAGTGAGGAAATCGCACTCATAAAAATCATTGGTAGTCAGGGATATTCAGTAGCACTGCTTTCAAAGAATCTGTGTAAGAACTGAATGGAGAAATAATTGGATAAGCCAGACACTGCTGTTTTCCCCATATAAATCTCTCTAGTAACATTATCTACATTTCAGTTTATACATCATCAGTTTAAATCTTTCTAGACATCTGCTATACATCAAAATGAGTTTTTCTTTGCATTATTTTTTCTCCAGAACTTAACAAAAAGTCATCAAAATGCCACTGGTTGTAGTATAGGAGGATGCAAAAACACACTAAATTTTTCAGTTGTGTTCTAAATATGGAATGATAGAATAACGTTTTAATTGTTCTTTACTTACAATGGTCTGTACGGTTTTACCTGATGGAAATCTTAGGGTGCTCTTAAGATCTTTAGACTTTGGTTTTACTTTTAAAGCAAATGTGTGTTTTTTTCTTCAACTGTCAATCATCTGGTTGTTTTTAAAAATTATATTAAAAAGGGTGGTTTTCTCACTTCATTGAATGCTGATAAATGCACTTTTGGTACAGTAACCAGTATGCTATGCAGTAGTCCATGTTGACTTGCTATCAATGCCTGTGAATTGACTCCTTGGTGTGTAATAGGTTCTTCCTTGTTTATAGCAAACTGGCTTTACTGTTTCTGTCATTGGAACAGTATTTCTATTCTTGTTACTTTTTACAACACTAATATAAGCAATGATTGCTGACGGCAGTGTGATAATAATTAAGACACTGAATTTAGTAATGTATAACACAGGGAAATGTAGATGGTATCCTTCCAAATACTAAGTTCTGTTGTTTTGATACTTTGTCATGGGTGTGTGGTTTTTATTAAATATTTATTTTGACTACTAAAATACTCCCATTTACAATTTTCTACTCGTGCATCATTTTAATTTCTTACATGTAATTAAAATCTTTGTAATTTCAGTGTTGCTTTTATCCTTGTGTGATGCATATATTTTTGTTTAAATATACTACCATTTACCTAAACATGATGTTTTCCTTAAGTATGAGAAAGAAAAGTGTAGGAGCTGGCTTCAGTAATAATTAATCATTAAATCTAACTCTTACTCTTCATATTTTGTCTTATTTCATGATGTAGGAGTATTCCTTAGCAACTCTACTGTTTAAACTTAATCCTTTCTGTAACTGCTCAACTTCTGTCTTGGGCAGTAATCCAGCTGCAAGATGCAATATTTGTCTCTCTCAGAGGAATCTTCAATGGTTGGAGGCCTTGCACAGACCTTTTCTTTATTATGTATCATTTGTACTGTTATCACAACAGTTGCTTGCATGGTAATAACTAGGGGGGGAAAAAGTGGGTTTTTAAAAACATGATTTAAAAGCTGCAGAGAGGAACAGGTACGTGGTGTGCAGCTGTTCTTCATTCAAAAGTTTTAAGTGCCATGTGTAGTGTAGTGAATTGCTCCCAGGAATCTGCTGACTGCACTTTGAAAATTGCTGGTTTATCTTGTCTGTGGAATAACTCGGTTACTTGTAGCTAAAATAGCTGGTATGTTGACCTTTATAGAAACAATAACTTGCATGTTTAGTCTCCCTTCCAAACCTTTGTTTTATGAAAGAATTAGTCATTGTTCTAGGTAATACAAAGGAAAATTTATTTGAAAATGGAAGGAACTAAGTAGTAAGGAAAGGTACTTTCTCTCTGCTGGAGGAGACCTAGAGTCTCCTCTCTTTTATATCAAGAGCTCCCAGAGTCCCATTGCCACACCTCTTTCATTCGGTCTGTAAATTGAAGAGGGGAGGAAGGGCGCGTTCTTGATTTCTGCAGTTGAGTCTCTGTCACACTTCTCTCGTTTTGACCATCCAAGTAGTTGCTCTTTAGGGACTGGCAAGGATTGTTGGATTTGTTGACCCTAAGAGATGTCATCAGGTTTAACTAACTAAAATCATGAGACTAATGTAAACTGGAGGATGTTAGAGGTAGATCTTTCAGTCTGTTAGCAGGTACTGTGCCCCCTGTGTCTCTTTTAAAGAAATTTTAGTAAAAACAAGCTATTTTGACTTATGTCAGTGCTCTGAGTTTTATTTAGCCTGTTATAATGTGTCAACTATTTTAAAATCAAACCCTCATGAGAAAAATGATTCAGTAAATTGAAGTAGTGTAACTTCTGAAAAATAATCAAAATAGCACTTGCTCATAGGAAGACTATCAAAGAACAATTTTGGCTTTGTTTCCTTACAAATAGAATAATCAACAGCCGTTTTCCCCTCTCAATTCAACCTGTCTTTTCTACTGCCATCCTCATGTGCAAGAACACCCTGTATGTCATCCCTTTTCCGAACTCCCAATTTCACTAATTCTCAAGAACTGAGAATTTCCAAGGATGGGACAGACATGCTAACTAAAATAATTTGTAACCCTCTTCTCATTCAATGCAACTGCTGTGGTTGCCAAATAAACCTGAAGGGATGTCTTGCATCATCTTTTGCATACATGCACAAATTTTTCAGCATTACACGTACAGCCGCAATAAGCGTATTGTTACACACATTTGTGTATATAATTTCGGTGCAGACCCCGTGGATTTGTCATTCATTTTTGGATCTTTTGTAGTTGAGTATGTGCATAAAGACTGAGAGGTGAGTATGTGTAAATGTAAGTATTAATTGGATATGTATGCATATAGTTGAGACAACTGGATGCTTATGGGTAGTGCAGTTGCAGAAGGACAATGTGCAATTATAGGTTAATCTTTGAGTACAGGAATTTTCTTGTCTGTTTTGCACATTAAGTGTCCTAGGACTTCATTTTCTAAGTACTGCAAGTATTCTTTATTTTCTAAGTATTGTTCTTTGCATTGCAGTTAAAAACATGATCATTCAGATATGATTTCTTTTTTTTTAGTCTATTGGTTTTACAAGCTCTGTCATTGAAATAGTCCAGTATTGTGAAGAATAGGAAACGCTTTCCTACAACTAGGCGAAGTGTTGGAGATAGGAATCACAAAGGATTAAGTGGGACAGAAATTCTTTTCAATGTTCAGTGCAGCTTGCACCTTGATTAGGCAATACTGGAAGAGATGAAGTCAAGCTAGGACTAAACAGGAAGATTGCTGTGGATGGAGGGTTTCGCATAAAGGAAAGCAAGAAAACGCACAACATGCTGACAAAGCCTTTCACTGTTAAGAAAATAGGAAGCTTTATTCTCAGTTGAGACTTACTGAACTGCACCTCATTATGGAACATAACAGGAATTTCAGTGTATTTAAAAAGAAAACAACATGCTGAAATCTTAGTAAATGAGTCTTAGCTTCAACCTGTGAAATGCCTGCGTAGCTGTAAAACCTGCAGGGGCCTCTCGTCCAGCTCCTTGTTCCCCTCTGGTTCTCTGATGTGAAGCAGACAGGCTCAGAAGATCCTCCTAATCTGACGGGGACACGGGTTTGTTCTGTGCTGGTGGGAGGAAAAAGATGCACATTTCCTTTATTTTCCAGGAGTTATGACAGTATTGTTACTGAATTTCCCTTAAAGGGACTTAAATTGCCATCAACAGTATGTTTTATTACTTGGCCTTCACTCACTGCAGCTAGCTGAACTGTAAGCCCATGGGATAGCCAGCCTAATGTTTGCACTGACCTGCAAGAAATGTTGGTGTTCTGATAAAGGAGTAAGTACTCTCCTTTTGCCCAAAGCAAAAAGCTGCTGAAATATTTGGCAATGTGCATGTAGGTTGTCCAGTGCATCATCTCAGAAACTTCACCTTCCTCAGAGCTGTCAGGCATTTCAATGCCAAGGGGCACAGAGAGTAGCTTTTCAGGCACAGCAGTTCAGCCATCTGCCACTTCATTGTCAGATGAGTTTATTGCAAGATCAGGCTGTGCCTTGTAGCAGCAAAGCTGCTCACATACCTTCTTCCAGGGAATGGAGCTTTGGGGTGAACACGGAGGCATTTGTTCCTTCCTGAAGTTTCCTTTGGAAAGACTCGATGAAGATCAAAACCACTTTGGGAAGTTGGCAGCCCCCAGGCTCTTGCAAACTTTACGTCCCACAAAAGAACCAGGAAAAGTCCCAGTCTGGGTGAGTGTATGTGACTGGGCTTTTCCTTGCAGAGGCTCTATAATCCACCTCTGCCTGGCAAAATGTCTGGAAATGCAACAGAACCTGCTACTCCTGTAAAGTCCTGCTTCGACCACTGCCATGTAACCAAAATTATGCTTCTCTTACATTCTGTCTAGGAATGCTGCTTTACCTAGACAGAAGGCTTGAGAACAGAAAGGCTTGAAGACACATCTCCTTCCACCAGTCCTTCACCTCACTCCTGTCTGTACAAAACTGTAACACTCTAGGAAGAGTATTTCAACTGATGAAGAAGTGTCTGTCTCAAACCTCTAACATAGCCTATGGAAAGGTAAGACATTTCTGCCTAGGGTCAAAGTAACATATCTTACTATGTCAGGTATGTTACTATGCCAATTGTTTTTTTTAGTAAGCCTAGATAGGTATCACGTTATTTTTATAGCATTGAGTGGGTGTCAGTACAGCTAGTATTCTCTGAAAACTTAAAAAATGCTTTCTGCAGGCTAATGTTTAGTGCCTGTCTACAAACCAGTGGTCCCGCATGAGATATATGTCTCTTTTGCAAGCACCCAGAAGAAGTTTTGTATACGTACCTCAGCCTCTCTCAAACAAAAACCAGTGATGCCAAAGAAAAAATCAAACCCAAAACAAAACCACCACAGAATCTTCTACATAATTATCCTGGGATGGGAACAGCATAATAATCCGTATAACTTTCTTGGGCTATGGAACAGTTCCAGAAAAACACATTTAACCTTCCCTGGCACACTGTCATACTTTCAAAGACTGGTAGAAAGAGATGGACTTTATAGATACCATATACCATATTCTGTTTAAAAAAAAAGTTAATATAATGTTAATAGACTCAAGCATAATGCAAACAACTATTAGCTGCTACATCTTTACCAGTATAAGAAATGCACTATTAAAAAAGCTGAATATAAAGTCCCTGTTCAGCTGGTGTCTTCACCAGTACTTATAGAACTGTAAATGTCTTTTGTTAAATGTCTATATAGAGGCACTAACCCTCTTTACAGTGAGTCTAGAGGTTACGTGTTTGTTTGGGCAAGTTCAGCCTTTTTGATATGTGGACAGAAACAGAGAAAGAAATTAAATGCTTGGGTTTGTGGGTCTTTGCAAGCCAGATTACACCTTGAAATTGTGGAAAAACGTATATGTACTTGCCACAATTTTAGTTACTCGTAGGTCAGCATAGCAAACAAATTGGTGTACTCGATATGGTTTTAGGAAGTGATATGACTTAACAGAATTTATACAAGGTTATGAATTCTCTTTGTCTTTCATATGCTTCAACAGCTGCTGGGGTGGGTGACGAGCAAGTTGA
>VZTO01008084.1:3652-32140 GCA_013400615.1 Syrrhaptes paradoxus | reverse complement strand
ATAATTCTATGATTCTATGAAACGGTTTTGCTGATGATGGAAGGTGAGAGCTCTGTTATTTGTTGCTCAGTGTCTTTCCTGCAGGTAAAGAGAGGACAGAAAAAAANAAAAAAAAAAAAAAAAAAAAAGCCAGAGAAGAGTTGAGTGTGTGCTACATTAAGAAACTTGACCATGAATGCCCAGAGGTCCACTCCTGCAGCCCCTGCTGTACTGTGCATCAGAGACACACTGACAATGGGAGCGACTGCTGGGGTGAACACACCCCCCCACTGGAAAGTGCTATAGGATGGGGAGCAGAAAAGAGAAGAAAGCAGAGCAGGAAGTTAGAGCATAACCAATTCCAAAACGAGATGGATGGTGCTCTCTGCTTGTGCAAGACGCAAGGAAAAAATATCAAAGATTAATTTGTGAAGGCCCAGCAGGAGCTGTGCAGGGTAGGGATTGCAGGGAAACAAAGCATGCAAAAATACAGTTTTACTGTGATATGAGAAAGCCAATAAATCAAAGCACATTAGTAAACACCGGATGTGTGAACACATTGGCAAAGCCATTATGTTATAACAATTTCATGTAGTTGAATGCAGATTGAGTGAAGTTCACTTCTGCAAGGCATTTGCTCGTCACTAAGTTTAAGTCACATAAGCTTTCCTGAGGAAAAAAAAAAAATCTTTAATTTCTTATCCATCTGATTGACTAAAAATGTGACTGTTTACAGGAAACTGTATAAACCTAGTTAAATCCTACTCCAGAGTTGCTTTCAGGTTCACTGACAGAAACCCTCCCCCAGGATCTCAGTCTGGTCCTTTCCCCATGGCCCCGGGGTGCCAGCAGGAGAGCACACACCAGGCAGGGACAGGGCTCGCAGCACCAGCAGCACACTGGAACATCCTTCGGCGTTATTTGTGAGCTGTGAGGGTATGTGAACAAGTGACCACGTGAAGCTGATGGCAGACAGAGAGGAAACGGCTGAAGCTCATCTTCCTCCCCAGTGTGATGAGCATTGTCCCGGTGCTGTAATCGGGTGGTACAAACACCACGCACACCGTGCAGGAATATGATGCCCCTAACCACAGCGGAATGAGACAGAACTATGTTTTGTTCAATTTTTTGTTGAATACTCCACTGTTTAAAGAATAGTTGTGTGATATCCATGTGGAGAAGCAGCATTTTACAGAATCCTTTTTTTCACAAGCAGAAATACTACCGAGACAACACAAAATAAACCACTCAGAAGTCTCTGTCCTGCCCTTTCATATTTTAAGCTATATAAGGCTGAATTTCTTTTCCAAAACTGCTGACTCTCTTCTTCTGGGAGTTCTTTTAATTATGCTTATAATATTATTTCAGAAGAAACATTATCATTCATATACTACAAAATTGCTTGATCAAAAAAATTAGTTGTAATTCTCCACAGGCTCCAGGAATAAAGTGGAGATGTTCCATCCATGCCCTCTTCAACCTGGATGCCAGACAGAGGGAGTGAAAACCATGTGAACTCCCAGCTGTTTTCTTGCTGATTTTAACAAGGATAATGAACAGGACCTTGTGGAAAAGGGAGTGTTGTGTCCTCTGGGAGTGGAGAAAGGTTTATGTTTCCTACTTCATGGATTTGTTTTGTGAACACTAAGGTATCAGAAATCGGTAATCGCTTCTGAAAACCTTAGTTTTGAATTCCAGCCAAAGCACCTCTAAGGGGAGCGCTGCAAGGGGGATAAGGAGAAGTGACGTCTCACTAGTGTATGAGGAACCATGCAGTGCTGTACAGCCTTGTCCCAAAACGCTATGGGAGGGAGGCTCAGGGCTTAGGGAACTTCACTGGGACTCGAGACTCATTTCCAACTCTCAGAATCCTCATATAATTTGAGACAAGTCACTCAGGCTCACCGTGCCTCAGTTTCCCTTTGCAGAAGTGTCCCAAGGATAACTAAGCAGCTTATGAACTGTTCAAACAAAACGGACAAAGACCACCTAAGAAGTTAATCAGAAGCTTCACTATAACTTTGTTGGTGTTATTGCAGAACACCAACGTTTCTCTAAACTAGAAAAAGAAAAAAAAAAAAACAAACACTTCCCCTCTTCTTAGAGCATCACTCAAGGGCATTTCCAGACCTCCCTCTATAACACGACCTGGCACCTAGAGCCAGACAGATCTGGAAGCAATATTCCATAATGTCATAGGGGCTGAAGAAACTCCAGAATTCAACCCAGGGTTGTAGAAATAATAGGAAAAAAATGTTTTTGCTATACATAAAATGCAGATGATGACTGTTGTCAGCAAAAAGCAACTGTAAACACATCATTCTGGGATGTTAGATTTGTTTTCTGAGGGCCTGGCCGCAAGCCCAGGAATGCCATCAAGAGCTCCCCAGGGCACAGAGTCATCTCACATAACTTAGCCACTTAAACAGTGTACTTAGGCTCCTTCAGCAATTAATGGAGAGAGACACACACACACCTACCCGGACATGTTCATGCTCCCTCAGCATCAGAGAACTGGCTGGCAGCAGATGCCAGAGCAGCGGCTTACCCAGGGTTGGGGACATCTCTCAGCTTGTAGAAGTCGAGACCTCTTTCCCATTCTAGGTCATTCCTGTGACAAAGATGGAAAAGTAAGAGCTCTGAGCAAGAATATCACAAATTTACCTTGGGAGGCTGAGTTGCCTGGAGCAAACCAGTTTGATTTGATACCCACTGAAAGCAAGTACGTTCGGGAAAAGCAGCAGTTCAAGGTATTTGTGTCCAACCATTTCTTTAACACTGATGCTCAGCACAGAAAGAGACCAGACCCTTTATTGTGCCTTGAAACAGCTTTTGGCAGAATTAACGTGTAAATGCTTCCTGAGAGCAAGTTCAGGCGGTATTTAATACTAAGTTAAATTTGTTTTCAAGGATGCTATTGCACCCCCTGGCTCCCAGGCTGTTTATAAGAACTCACCTCTGAATACTGTGGACACCCCTGAGACAGAACACAGCTGAGATGACCATTCCTTTCATCCATGAAGAACCATCATATTTCAAGTGTGAAGCAATCATTAATATCTCTTTCTCCTGTTTGGATTCACCATTTGCCCTCTGACATTTAACAAGCCAGCAATGAGAAATGACCCTTGATGTCCTGAGTGGAATCTTCTCCTCAGAGATCAATAAACAGCAAGCAGGAAAACACAGACTTAGATCAAGACCCTACCAGGTCCAAGGCAAACCCTCTCCCACGAGGGCTGACGAGTGCAGCCGTTACCCTGGCCAGGAGCTCCCATCCAGCCGGTACAAGGCCACTTTTATCGACATCGCTGGGAGCACTGAGGGATAAGGAGCACCGTCACACATCAGCAGGGCTTGAAAGTGCTCCCTTGGGAAGGCAACTGTTCACTTGCACAACAGTCCTGGTTTATTACTGCTTCCTCACCCTGCTTTTATTTCTCTCTAAAGCACCAGCTCAGCCTTTAGAGCAAACAAGTGTATTCTTAAAATAGCCAGCGCACTGTGCCCAACTCGCTCTCATTTGTTGTGCTGTTAACTCTGCAGATCATTCGTCATTTCCTCAGAGAAGATGTAATCCCCACTTTTTAGCCAAAATTGCTTCAAGACCTGTGGTCTTACAGTAAAAGCAGAGGTTGGACAGATGGAGGGAAGCTGTTCATATGTGATGGGCTCCGCAGCACATGGGAAAAACCCAAGATGCCTCCTCCTGCGTTATCCTGGATGGAGCCAATGCCCTTTTCATGGGATAGGGCACATACTTTATTCACTGCAGTTTAAGGGGATGGGTCATATGCTCCTGATTCCTCAACCTATACCCTTCCTTGGCAGCTGTGGTTTTCTTGGCCTGTTCCATATTTTGTGTCTGTAATTTGAATTTTAATCTCTAATACCTCCCACTAACTTCAGTGCACCCTACCCACCTGGTCCCTGGCTGTCCTCTTCTGATATACTGGCACTACTAAAACCACAGATGCTGTCTTAACTAAAACCACTGCTCTCTCCATCTGGACACACAAGGTGACCCCAGCTGTGCTTATCACAGCCCAGCTCAAGAGGTTTTGCTTATCCAGTAACTGCCAACAGCTCTCTGCAGGGGAGATGGTGGGTTCAGCCCTAGTGGCCCTAAAAGCATCCATGTCCTTTATTAATAGCAAAAAAAAAAAAAAAAACTCTTCTCNTCTAGAAGACAGAGATCTGAGGTCATACTAGAGATAACGTGGAGACCAGGTGTAGAACTTGCAGCTCATCCTCACTCTGTTCTTCTCAGGAATGTAAGCACCTGGGGTTCAGAAGGCAAAGCCCCTGCTCTAAGCCACAGCAGCGGTGGGTTTTCTCCCTTAGCTATAAGCACTTCTCTTTTCTTTTTGTGCCTCAGACACAGCTGAGTTGGTAGAGAGGGAAGGAATTAGTTCCTCCTGGCTTTGAAGGTCCAGTATCAAACCAGAAGAACTTAAATAGTATTTCCGTGTTAAAGAAACAATTAGGGGATTTTTAAGAATTAAAAAATGAAAGTGTTTCTAATCAAAACAAAAATATTTAACTTTTAAGAAGGCTGAAAATCTGAACAATATGAAGGTCCAAACAGAACTCCCCCCAGCTTTTGGTTTTGGTTTTATGCTGTTTGCACTGTACCACTTAGAAGATCAAGAGGGAGAAAAAACATCACTTTAAGGGAAAGTCAACACAGTAAAACATTTAAAAACATCAAAATATTCTGATTTATTTTCTAATGAATAATTCTTCGTGGATTGAATATTTTGGCACAGATTTTTAAAGCATCAGCTTTTGCAAAAATGGAAATCTGGCTTTTTTTTATAATGGTTTGATTAAAAAATTTTCATTTGCCAGCTGGGGACACTGTAATAAGTCCTGTCCTCTTTATAGGACGCTGACTTCTCCACTACACATTTAAATTGTACACACTTAATGGAATAATGAAAAAAAATTAATATTCATTCCAAAGGCTGTTTCACAGGGTCTTGTCTTTTGCTAGAATTGAACTCCACAAATTCCAAACCCCACATAGGCATTACCCACATGGGGGGGGAAGGGGACAATTACACTGAAACCCCACCAAAAAATGGATGATGACTGAGAGCAACTGCAAGCACCATACTGGCATCCCAGCACACTGGTATCCCAGTAATGTATCAAAGGTGCCCTCTCTCCCATGAAATGCTACCTCAAGACTGACCACTTGAGACTAAGAGATGCTTTGAACAAAATGGTTCTGAGCCACAGCTCCTAATATTCCAGTAGAATATTCTGCTTTTCTGTAACACTCTCTTCTCTGTTGAGCCATTTTTGTTCATTTTCATTCTCTGTCCTAAATGGCTTATCATGCTTCTAAGTGATCTGTCATAATTGCTGTGGTTCCTCTTAGCTGCAGTCCAGAGGGAAGATAACCAGTTCCTGTATATTTTTAGGGTAAATCAAGAGTAATACACCTGAAGTCAAGAGTGTATAGAAGCAAAGTGGGAAGACAATTAAGTCCTGCTGTTTCCAAAGTGCTTCAGAATCTCTGGGAACAGAAAGGCGCTGTATAAATCTAAGATATTATTATATTATTTATTAGTATATAATAAATCCATGTAATATAGTAATGCAGCTACAAAGTCTAAATACTAGGCACAGGTCAGTAGGTTCTCCATAGGACCATTTTCTCTCTCTCTCTAGAGATCCATGTCTTTTATAACAAGAAAAGACTAGCAAAATAAAAATGTGTAAGGGCTAATAAAAACAAGCTGTTCTTAAGGTCTTGTAACTGAACAGTTTGTTTCAATGGCATCTTCACTTAATACTTCAATTTTTTCTTACTTTGCAAGTCCACAGAGTAATGATGGGCTGCAACAGAAAGCTTCAGTGCTAATTTCAGATTGCCTGAGTCAGCCACTTATCTTCATTTATATTCTTCTGCTGGAATTTTGGTGTTGTTTTTTTTTTTTTTTAAAAGCCCAAAACACCAAAACCAAAACCCACTGCAATTTCAGAATCCTAAAATAAATAGATCCCTTCAACTTCCTTATGTTTTTCTGGAAATTAAACCATGTTACGCTATTCTCCTGCAATTTCTTATTACTGCCTTTATCCATAGCTACATGTATAGTGCCAGTAGTCACATCAGTCTTAACGTTAAAGCAGTAAGAGCTCATATTTAGTGAATAAACTATGCTTTATTTAAATATTACAGAATGTCAGACACAACAGACCTTTCCTTTCACAGCAGCCTGTAGCTTGTTGTCTGTCCCTGGGGTGTCAAGCCTTGTTTTTCAGTGGGGACATCTACATATTGATTCTGCTTTCTTACAGAATAATCATAATTCAGCTCAGTCCTTCCTAGGTGCTCTTTAATTAGCAGCAGACACTATGGGTACGTCTGTCTGTCTGGCATTGCCCTACGGTGGCTGTAACCCTCCCATCATGTTAACTGTATGGAAAGCAGGAGTTGGCGAATGAAGATCTTCTAGCTCAAACCCAAAATCTTACTGGAGCTGCTAGTAAGTCTAAGAGAATCAGTTCTTTTAAAATAGGAACCAGATCTTTGCTTGGCCTCAGGCTCTGCCTGCGGATGGTGGTCCAGCTACAACCACAGCCTGAAGAAAACGCAGCTGCAGACAATGGTCATGCAACGGGTGCTCAAGGTCCTGCGTGAACCTGCAGTGGTGGCCACCATCTCCTCCTGGGTGGACAGGTGTCCCCATCAGGACATTGGTAGCTCCTTTGCTATTCGGAGATGGAAGTTTCAATATGCACAGAAGCCTCAATCTCTGCTCTACAGGTACTTTTTTCAAGATACATCTGCCAGGTGACACGGGAAAAGCAGCATCGTAAGCTGATGGTTTAAGGCAGTTCTGCACCTGGTTGATGGGAATGTGTTGGGTCAGGGTGAGAAAATAATCTCTCCTGCTCTAGAGCAGATTACCAGCAGAACCGCAGCAGCTTTTCTTGAGTTGGTGTATGTTGCTGAGGACAGAAGGCTGGAAAAAATCACATCGACACCTGTGCTGGAAGGGAGCTCTGGAGGTCCCTGGTCCAGCACCCTGCCCAAAGCAGGTCAGATATGTGCACATTGCTCAGACTTCTTGAGATCTGGATGCCTCAACTTTGGATTTCAAAATTTCCTGACTACCTTGGTGTCCTGTGCCAGACTCACACCACTACCTCAATGTTGTTCCCATAGTCTAGAGAAGAAAAAATAATTTACACAAATGGTCTTTGTCATTCAAATATCCACAAATGGCGGTGTGAGTGCCACAGACTCTCCCTGATGCATGGACAGAACAGTACAGGATGCCCAGGTTTCTGGGAGATGTAGGCACTGCAACAAGGAAATTAAAAGCAGCACTGACATGAAGGCTGCGAGATATATAAACAACTCACCTCATGTAACTAAAGGTTCAGAATTCACCTCCTTGTTTGGAGCAGTCTGGACTTGATGAACACTTGAGCTGCCACACTATATTCAGGAGCCAAGTAACTGCTGGGATTTTTTTTCCCTGTGCCCCGCACTTCTGCATGTCTTAATATTTGCTGTGCTTTCTGAAAATTGCTTCTGTTCTGTATTCTGTTCAGATAACAGCAGAGCAGAGGAGACATATGCTGCGCTGACAGCAGGAGATTGCTGGAGTCGTTCTTAAAGCTGGGAAAGAAAATAACAGCAACAACAAAGCACTAGCTTGCCCTACGAGGAGTTTTTCCCCTCAGAGCACCAACAGCTACGTGCCATTCTGGGTTGTGCTTCAATCCTCATTTGCAACCAAGCACAGGTTTTATACCGCTGCCCATCACTGTTCTATCTCGTTCCCTGTCTCTCTACGCAGAGGCAGCTCTCGGAGCAGTGTCTGTTGTCGGGCTCTTTCCCATCTGAATCTGTCCAGCCTGGTGCAACTCTGGATGTTTTGTGGGTGAATGAAAAAGCTGCCAATGTCTGTGCCGTTCTGTACCAGTTTCTGATCTCTCCCCTGGGATATGTCACTGCATAGCTTCTTCTGAACCAGAATGGCTTTATTCCTCCTCTGCTCCCAACAGCCCGTATTGTTACCCATCACCGCTCTCAGTTATCCTGAAAAGCAGCAAATGGATCTCCGTAGCACTGAGCCATTTAAACGTACAATCAAATTTGGATTTTAAAGTGATGGCCAATTACAACACTGGCAAATCGTCATAGCAACCTTTCTACCAAGGAATTCCATGCTCCAGGTACCCTGATTGCTGGTGTAAGAAGAACCTAAAAACAAGTCAAAGTACTGATTGTTAAATTTAAGTCTCCAAATTTTGAAACAATGGGTGCTGAATGGAAGAGATAATGAGAGAGAAAAGCACACTGAAATGAGTTTAGAGTGTTTTGAATCAGGCCCAAGGTGAACTCTACAATATTTCCAGCTCTGAAGGTGATCTCTCAAAGGTTCCTCTTGTTTTGTGTTTGTTTTCATTTGGTTACAGAAAATTGAGGCATATTCCTCAATTTAAAAGAGCAGCTGCACCAGATTTGGCTGGCAACGAGGGAAAGGGAATTGAAATTTGAACTGTTTTTAATATCACATTTTATGATCTATGATCTCTGACAACACATTGTCTTTCTGTGGACTCTTCTGTGTGTGGTCCTTAAATCCCTTTTCATAAATAAAGCCATCTGTCTCTTTTGAACTATAGTAGCTCTAATTTAAAAAGTCAGTATTTGCCAATGTCTACAACTCATTAGCTCCAAAGCTGTGAAAAAATTCCGTATCTGGCAGTCCCTGGCAATTGCTATGTTTTAAAAATTATGCCCATTAGTTGTAAACATCCATTTTTATGAAAGATATATTTTGCTTTGGGTGCCAGGTGATTTGAAAAGTAAGAGTGAGATCAAGAAGAAAAGCCCTGACCTCAGTCCTCTGTCCTCTGACAAAAAAATGTCACTTGAGGACCTACCTGGATAGAAGTGTTGGAATAGACAAACTATTTACTTCACTTCTGTTCAGGTTGTTAGCTTCCCTCACAATAACAGAGAAAGGGACAGAGAGCATCATTCTGAATGAAAAAAAGAGATTTGCCTCTGAACAGACCTTATCAATAGGGCTCCAGGGCTATCCTCTGCAACAGAGAGGACTCTGGAGGAGCTGGGCTGCTGTCAGCAGGAAGATTGGCAGATGGAGGACAAAGGAAAACATCCACTTGGAACGTTTTTTTCCCCATCAAGACGTATTTTTTGATGATATCTACACAAAACCTCTGTGGTGCTTAGTTGCCAAGATTAAAATACAGAAGTACATTTTGGTGACAGAAATATTGGCCGATGCAAAATGTTTTCTGAGGTGCTGAATGGTGAAAACAATTCCCAAAGAGGTGAAGTGCCTCCCCTCCTACCGTAAAGCCATGATCAGTCTGCATTGCTTGGAACCAAAGCAGTGGTGCAAAGGTGGTGCAGGGCTGAGGCTTTTGCAGACCACAGAAGACTCACTAGATGTAAAGGAGACCTCTTCTAGAAATGGGTTCCAGCTACATGACTCTGACACACAAGACTTTGCACACTTACAACTGAGGTTTGAAAACCTCTGGTAGATGCATTGTAAAAGAAAATAAATCCAGGCTTTTCTGGTGGATAAACAGGAGCCAGGAGGTCTGTGTTTAGGCTGCGATTCAGCAAAACAAGTGGCGGATTCCCAGTGAGATTAAGATTTAAACATATTCATGAGCAGTTCATTGAACTGGACTTTGTCACAGGAGTTTTTAGAAAAATCATGTGTCACCTTTTAACTCTTTAAACATCTGTAAGAAGGAAATGATGCTGATATATGATAGTATGGTACCTCCCAGGCAGGGGTCTGAGGTGTAAACATTATTTGAACACTTTGTGAGAAACTTCAGAGGAATTTCTTAAGAGGAAAATAAACTTGCTTTAAAATGAAAATAAGCACCAAAGCCCACTGAAGCCAAAAGAAAGGCCCTCCTTAGTTTCAAAGGACTTTGNTTTCTTTGTTTTCCTTTTCTTTAACTCTTCTTTTTTTTTTTTTTGCCAGCAGATTCCTTTTCTCACCAGGAAACAGATGTTTTTATGAAGAAATCTGAGATATGAAAAGCAACTGCATGTCCATGCATTCCCAATGGGCTTTCTCAATAAACTGTCCTCCTTCATGATCTCGCGAGGTGTCACGAGGGCTGTGAACAAGGCTGCATCGTGGTGGTTGCTTTCCAGACGAGCCAGGGCTGACATAACACGCAATGAGAGACTTCTCAAAAACAAAGAAAAGGTAGTGCAAAAGGCTACAGAGCTCAACGTGGCACTTGTATCCAGGCTAGATCTTATAAATCTTGGGGAACTAACCTTACTTCCCTAGCGCTGTTTAAAATACTGACATGAGTTGAGTTAAACACCTTAAAACCAAGTTGTAAACCTTAAGAGAGCTGTAGTGAAACTGCAGCCGACTAAAGCACTACCCAAGATGCAGCCACACAGGCTGGTTCATGGGACAATAAAGAATGTGACCTGAAGAATTTCCTCGACACTGCAGCAGGGTTATGGGTGTTGACTGGTGGGATCATACCTTGCTGGGGAGTTTAAAAGTGAAATGCAGGAAAGCATGGAAGCGTCGGTGTCCCAAAAGCACCCTGGGACTGAGATCTCAAAAAATCCAAGAGTCTGCTACAGTGGGGACTCAGTTAACCATCAGATACTACTGTGATCAACATAATTAATACAAATAAGAGAACAAAACCCAGCTTGCTACAGGCTAACTGCTTCAAAGTCAAAGAAACAGGGAATTGAAAAAGCAAATTTTTATTTCCCTAGATTTGGCAAAGTCTTTCATCTGGCATTGCTTTTAGCGAGGCAAAAGATGAGGTATGGACGAGCCTTCTTGCTTCTGAACCCACAAGTCCAGGACAGAGAAGTGAAGTACCGCTCATCCATCACGTAAAGCACAACAGCAAGGAAGCAGGAGACTGGATTTGCCTGCCTGTGCTGTGCCTGTGCTGTGTCTACAATGATTTCTATCTCCAGGGCTGCTAATATAGTGCCTTTCAAAGTCAGCGAATTCTCTTTAGAAATAGGGAGATAATGAGGCTGTTTCCACTCAACACTGCATTTAGATAGAAAAACAAAACAAATACTGCTGTCAAGATTTAGAGCAAATACATTATAAAGGGCACTAGGACATTTGTATAAAGAACTAAAATGGACCTGCGATAGAAGACACACTCTACTTTTATGACTTTAACTTCAGGGCATGAAAAGCACCTCATTAATGATTAGAGGGATACAGATGAGCAATAACAGTGTGTATATCCTTATAAATTATATACAGGGTGAGCTAAAAGACTGAATTACAGTCTCCAGTGCTGTGCTTTTCTCCTCTTCACCTCTTTCTTTGTCAGTCTTCCAGCTCAACGTGGGCAATTAAAACTTATTTTGACCAGCTGTGCATTAACTTAGTCAAATAACTAGCCACTTCTAGTACACGGTGTAGATAGCTGGTCTGGACTAGAGCATTATATTAACACCCAGAGACCTGGAAGGAGCCTGAGGTCTTGCAAATGTGCCATGGGTGACACCCCTGCTCCCTGCCAGTGACGCATTGGCAAGGTGCTGGCTCATCTCTCTGCAAGGGGCAACACTCAGCCAGTTTCCAGACACCTGCCAGGTTTATTCTCAGTTTGCTAGTTCTGCTGCCTGTGCACAACTGGCCCAAGTGCACGACTTACCTGATGTTCCCCAAGAGACGCCTTGCTGCAAGAGAAGGTCCTGCTGTTGCCTCGCTGACCTCTGCTGCAAGAGGGACGTGAGCATGGATGGACACCAAGGCTGTGCTCTGAAAAAAGAAAAAAAAAAAAAGAAGTTTCGCATTTTCTATAAATGTTTTTATTTCAGAGTCTTTGCTTTCAGGAGCTTTTCCTTATATCTCAATTCCAAATGCAGCAGACTCTTGGCTAGAGTAACTGTATTTATGGAGTTTTGAAACAACACGTGTATTTCCCAGCAGGAGCCACCTCAGGGTCCACCTACAGCCAGCTCTTGCTGACAGATAAGTGACGTGGTTAACTCATTAGGTCACAGTAACTCAGTCTCCTTGGATCACTTGACCTTATGCTAAAGTCAGCCCATCAGTCAAGGATTTGACATCCTTGTTCGCAGGAAAGAAAAGAAGGAAGGAAGAGGGGAGAAACAATGAGGCAAAGGGCAGTTAAGTGACTTACTCAAGGTCTTAAGAATTCTGCAGGACTGGCATGGCTGAGCTCAGCTCTGAACGCCAGCACAGGGTCTTAGTGCCAAGAAAATGCCTCTTCTCATAATCAGGAAATGCTGCATTTGACATCCAGAGACAAACCACTGTTTTCCCTTCACGACAGAGAAACGGGCAGTTGTGGCTACTGGCCTTGGCTGTACTGACAGCTCAAACCTTGACCACCCTCTCCAGAACAGGGCTAGCAGAAAAGTCTTATTTCTTTGTGGTGAAAAACACTGAAAGAGAAAGCTTTCTCCATGGTTGCAATGCAAGCAATACCTGCTGCAGAGTGGAAAAACCCTGCGAGAAAGCCAGGATGGCTTAGTCTGGGAATATTAACCAGGAAAGAACCCAACAAACTTTCCAACCATAGCAGCTCACTGTGCAGCTCCAAGGAAAGAAACAGAGCTGTTGTATCCCTCCACTATGCATCAGTCTCCAGCTGTGGTTTTTGGGTGGTCCATTACATGACCATTAACAAGGTTAAAGAAGCCCGGAGGCTGCGCTAACGCAATGCAGTGAGACAGGCTGGGCAACCCTACAGCCTTGCATTGCCCTCTGTGGTTTCCTTGGCCTGCAGCAGACAGACGTGCAGACTGAGGTTCGATGGATCCCTAGGGTTTCTTGAAAGCTGCTGTTGTGCAGGCACCTTGTGATTTTGGAGCCGCCTTCTCCATTCCCTTGCCGTGTAATTCTCTCTTTATGGATTTCTTACCTTGGGGGAAATGGGTTTTATTGCAAAGTCAAAAGGTAATTTTTACATAGGCTCCATTACCTGTTTATAATTAAAACCATAAAATCCCTTTGAAGGAGGCTTAATAACTTCCCCCACACCAAAAGAGATTTTCATAAAAAAGTCTCATTAAAAGTACTCACAGCTAATGCTGTAAAATGAAGAGAAATGTAGAAAATTACTGGGACTTATTTCAGCATTTAAAAATAGGCATTTTTTCCCCATTCATTTTTATAGCTCAAAGTGATACAAAAATGGCAGACCAATCCCAGCCTTTCTGGTCCTCTTCTCCTCCCTTTTCTCTCTTCCAGGAGACTGCTTGCCCAGAAGTGCCTGGGACTTACCAAAGCTGCGAAGCATGAGTTGTGAGAACTGACCTGGAGGAGCTTTGTTGGTCCTTTTCCAGTTCTGAAGAATAAAGAGAAACAAAGAAAAACACAACAAAAAAACCACCCCCAAAACCTATAGGGCAAAAATAAAACCTAAACAAACTTCTAGCGAGGTTTCTAAAAACAGGTTGTGGGTATCACAAAAGCAGTTCGAGCTACATGGATTTATGACCTACAGGCCAACCAGAGACCAAAGAAGCTCTACCCTACAACCATCATCTTTGTGTTCCATCGTCCCTTCAAACAACCTTATCTCCAGCTCTGTTTATTCTTTTTCCCTTGCCCTAAATAACATATTCTCATCATCAAGAACACTTGATAATGTCACCTTGTCAGCAATTATGTGTGCAAATGAGATAAAATTGGATAACTTAAGTGGTAGCACAGTGGAGGTCAGTCCCTGCTCATGCCAAGCTCATGGGTTAATAGGCAAGTGTCATCATTCCACCCTTCTGCAAAGGAAAGTAGATTTACCTGAATCTGGGAAAGTCCAGTCCCTGGGGAGCCTGGCTTAAAACAGGTCTTACCTTTAATAAAAGCAAAATGAGCAGAAGCTCTCCTCGAAGTCAGGAAGTTTGGAACCATAATTTGAGGAACAACTTGCTCTGAATTTTGCCTTGCTCACAGGCTAATGAACTACAGAATTGTTGCATCTTATTCCATCCTTCCTGGCTAAGTACTGATTCTCTTAAATCTACATTCTTCACTCGCAATCATGTCTCTAATATCTCTTTTTTGTGTGTAAGTCAGTTCCAGTCAGAAATGCTGACTCATGGGAGAACTGAAGTTAAAGAAACTTTATTTCTGTCAGAAAAATTGATCCCTTGCAATTTAAAGCCTTCCTGCACCATTATTTATCTTATCCCTCTTATTTCAGGTCTTTGTCCCACATCTGGGCTGTGGCAGGTGGAGAGCTATGTATCTGTCAGAAGAGTAAATCTGTCTCATTGCTCATTTTTGGCCTCCTTGACCTTGCCTGCTCACTTTATTTTATTAGTACAGTTCTTCAAAACTTCTGAAAAAGCAAAATATTCTCCCTTGATGCCCTCATTCATTTAATATGGTAGCACTTTTTGAAGTTGTACTAACCTCTCAACTCCCACACCCCTGCCACCTTTTCCCTTCTTTCTTCTTTCTCACTTTGTTTTTTTTCTCCCAGCTGACACACAAAGTCCACTTCTCTCTTGAGCTTCTGGCCTTTCAGCTCCACCCTTATGTGACTTTGGCATACAAATAGCCATTATACAACGTATAATCCCATCTGACTGCTGCCTTCACTTGGGGGATGGGTTACTTCAAAACTCCTTCTAACACATCCTCACCCCTGCAGGAGTGTGGCAAACGAGACTTATTTAATCACTGTCTCCCTTTTATGGTGTCTCCTACTATGACTGAGGGTTTCTTGACTTTTTCCCATTCTCTGTGGCCTCAGGGAGTCTCTACTCCTTGAATATATTGCTACCCTTCACTCTGTAAGGCTTTACCCCCACATCACAACAGTCCCATCCCTTCAGACACCCAAGGGGAAGCCAGCCAGACCAGTAAACTGTTGGCCGTTAGCATCATCCATTCATTGCACACAGGCCCCCTTTGCTCTGGAATGGCATAAACGTGATGGAGAGCAGAGAGCCCATTAAAGTGGGCAGCCTCGGGGCTATGCCTGCACACTCGTGTCTCTGAAAGGCAGCAAACCTGTCCCATCTGCTAACTGCTGCAGTAAGTCAGCTGCTCCCATGGCAGCCAGAAGACTCTGCACAATGTCTGTAAACAAAAAAAAAAAAAAAAGAAGAAAGAAATTGTATCTCATTTATCTGTCCCTAGTACATGAAGGCAGTCTTGTAATGTTGGTTTGCAGCTTGCTGCTTTTTTAAAAGAAGAGTAACTTACTCTTCTAGAAACTTCAAAGTAATTTGCCTTGGTGGATTTCCCATCAATTTATCTTTCATTAGACCTTAGCTCTCTTGGGTGCTCAGCCTGTAAAGACTTGGCAGAAGGGGCAATGCCCTCCTGGCACACGTGTATAGAATCCAGTTCAACAGGACCTGGATACAGGTGGGGCTCGTGAGTAGCAATTGAGTAATAATCATGAAAATCCCTTGCACAGCTCCCAGTGCTCTTACTGCACCCTGGGTCTCATGTTTTCCTCAGAAGGATTTGAAGAATTCATACAGAAATCTGTGATACAGTATATTCAGAGAATGGAATTTATCAGCTGTATACAGCAAAAAAAGCAATTATAGTGGGAAAGAAACAAATATTAGATTGGGTTAACAAGGCTGGTGATGGGTGAAAGAGTCATTCACAGATAGATTAAGCAAACCAGTCGTGTTACAACACTGCTTTTGCTGTGTATTATTTGTAGTTAGTGCATTTATACTCGCCTCTAAAGGAAAAGGACATTAAATTTAACAGAAGAGAGTTAACACTAGAGGAAAGTCTGAAGCTATTTGAAACACTCCACAACTGCTGTTATTACGTATGGGAGAAATTCCAGCATACCGGGAGGAATTCAGACCTTTTAAGTTATGAGCCAGACTTCAGCAATGTGCCTCCTGCACCAAGGGAGCAGGGAAAGCACAACCTTTGCACGTGTGCTCAACTCAGCTGGAGCGAGAACCCAAGGCTGGACCCAGCTCATCAGATGCAGGAGGAAACACCAGGTTCAATAGGGCTGATATATCATTTACAAGATGCTGTGAGATAGAATATGCAGTAATCACACCAAAGCACAGTGAAATAGAGACAAGACAGGTATGAAAAATTGCAGACTGATGAGTAATTTGTCATAGACTTACAAGGAGTATACCAAAGTTGGAGGTAATGGAACAACATGCGCTTTCTGTGTCTTCAAACCAATGCAGGCACCGAGTTTTCCATTCCATTTTCAGGAAAGTAAATAGCAGTGATAATTGATAAACAGTTCTGAAATGTCTTCCCATGCTTTTCCAGTGCCTTATTCTATCATTTTGGTAGGAGAAAATTTCCCCAACAAACAGGTTTTTGATTGTCCATTACACATTTTTCCCTCTGAAGTTGTTAGAATGCCATCCAGATGTCAGACACAAGATACTCAACTAGAAATTCAGTGAGGGAAGAAAGATATATTTTTGCTGCAGCACTGGATCTGAAATTCAAGAATCCAGACCTGTTTTTACCTCTAGAACTTCATCTCTCCTTGCTGTACCTCTTCATTCAGGACAGAAACACAAAAACAACTCCATTCCCAAACTTCCATGGCCTTCGGTATCGATTACGAGCAGGGTGAAGCAGGGACCATGTTTGTGGGATGGGCTGGGGGACTGCCAAGCATAAAAGAGCTCTGATTTGACTGTAGTACAAAACAATAAATGATAATAACAGGTGAAGGGTATTGTAATTTGTGCCATGCAGTCTGCCTCCTGTAATGGATAGCTCAATTTCCCCCCCTTNACCTTTACTTTTTTTTTTTTTTTTTTTTTAAAGTTTTCACACACCTCCAGTTTGCAGCAATACCGATTTCTTCCTCCAGAAAATGGCTTCACATAGCACTCTGGATGATGCTCAGCAATGTGAGCAGTAAACTAAAAGCCAAGAAAACCCATGCAGGTATGAAAATACACAGTGTGATTTTTTTTTTCTTTTCTTTTGTTAAGACCAAGCACTACCATCTTTTAAATTTTAAATACAGTAGACTGCTGATCTTGAATTCAGAAATTAATAACCTGGCCAGTAAATTACATTTAAGACACCAGAGCCTTCTGAATAAGTTGGCCTGAAGAGTTCTGCCAAGGCACCTCATTCCTGCCCCACCTTAGTGCACGGGGACAGTAATTCCTTCCCAATTAACCATGATCCCAGCAATCACACAGAGCCAAAAACTGGACCTCATGCTCGTCTCGATCTGTGCCAGATGCCTTAAAGACCAGATCACCCTTGTACCCCAGCACAGCACCTCATCACTCTTCTTGTTTAAAAACAACATAAGAACATGAGTCTGAAACATCTCATTTTTCCATGCAAAGGAGAAAGACAGCCAGAACAAACAGCTTCCTACAGGAACGGCAGAGCTTCAGCGCGCAAAGGGTGACACGTGCATACAAATGGTGCCTAATTAACTGCTTAAGGACAGATTAGTTGCCATATGTTGCCAAGAATGATGGGTGTGCTTCCCGTGCAGAATTAATCGATTACAAACATGCCATCTCATGAGATATACCGCTGGAACGACAGGCTGTCTCGCACCCTGGGGAACAAAGGGACGGGCACTGGGGGGGGGAGGCGTGCACGCGGTGTTTGTCCCTGTGGTTGGGTGCAAGGGGAGCATCATGAGGGGCACAGGGGGAGAGGACACGGCTGCAGGCACCCGTGTGCTGAGACTGCAGGTGCTCGTGCCTCCTGCTGCCCCAATGGCATGGGTTCAGGTGACTGCAGCAGTGACAGGGTAGGGATAGGGTCTGCTCCACCAGCGGGAAATAGCAATTACTCTGCAGGCAACGCAGTAATTCAGGGAACGAGTCAAGACACCAGACAATGTATCACAAGAGAGAGAAAGAGCTGGGCTGCAGTACTGACCTATTCCTTCACTCAAGCCAGGTGCCTCTCATAAAGAAATTCAGACAAAATTTTTTGGGGAAAACCAAGGATGGGACAAGACAGATGAGCTCTGGATACTGGCAGTGCGGCAGTCGTGGGTGCCCCTGGAAAAGTGGATGTGCTCTCTCTGGCCATTCCCTGGCCACATACCTGCCCGTTCCCATTCAACACTCACCTCACCCTGTGGCTCCCTTTGCTGCATAAAGCTAACTGAGGGAAAATATCAGTGTTCTGCTGCCCAGAAAGCTCCACAGGCTTTCTCAAGGGTTTAGCAGGGCCAGAGCATTGCCAGGAGAGAAAGCATGGGGAAGCTTTAAGCAGTGATGAGCTCATCAACATCAGCTGAGCTGCCTTTTTCAGCAGTGCTTTATCCTGTGTATGTTAATCAGCAGAAATCATTTAACCTTTCTCACCTCCTTTTCTGTGAAATGGGTTATTGATACATCCCAGCCTTGCCTGGTTTGGCACAGATAAATCCACAATGGGTGCTTTGTAGCCAAGGCTATGGGACCCTGTGAATGGGTGCGTGGAGAAGGAAATGCAAACTGTAATTCAGACAGATCCCTCACTAATTGCATCAGCTGAAGGCCTGAAGCAAACTCCCTGGAAAGCAAGGAAAAGACTCCATTGTGGCACAGATCAATTAAAGTCTGAGCGCCAACATTTCCCCAGAGATTTCCCCTCACCTGCTGAGACTGACGGGCCTGAAAGCAAGTAGGGCACTGCCCAAGTGTTGGAGCAGCAGATTATACTACAAGCTTCATACCATTGCGAATGGTATTATGATGAAGAGTAGATGAGAAAGCAGTCGCTGCAAGCATCAAAAAGGTCAAGTGATGCTGTACTTTCTTAGGAGCAATTTATGCAGTGCTTCAGTCACATCTGAAACGGAATAATCTCAAGCAGGCACTGAGAGCTCTCGTTCTATTCTTGCCTGGACCTTGGTAGGAGACGGAAAACCAAGGAGATTTGTCAGATGTTAAACAGAAGCAAAAGAAATTATCTTCCTTCTTTCTCAAAGTCTTTGCAGCTTCGCTCAAGCACAGTTTTAAGTGCCTGCCTCGTACAGAACCTGAATCTCATGCCTCTCTTCTGCACACACACAAAAGTCATACAGCAAATATTCTCTATAAATTCTCATCTGCCTCCTAGTGCCATTTAGCACTTAACAAAATAAGAAGAAACTAATACCAACAACACTGAATGATGCAAAAAGACAAGATACTACTGGATAAAAATACCTGATGTTGAAAATGGGATATGAGCTACTGAGATCTGGGGCTTTGGTACAGCTCTGGAAGTTTTAACTACAGCAGCCTAAGGAGCTAAGAGCTGAAAATTGTTGAGCAATAAGAAAAATCTACTTTAGTGCAGAAAACGTTAAAACAACTTTTAAACCACAGCCAGGAGGCACCTAAATATTGCATTAGAATGGGCCATTGAGCATCACAGCAGCACCGAGGAAGAGAAAGTTATCTGGAGCACAGAGAGGAAAATTGGAAGGTAAAGGGGAAATCGGTAAGAGAAAGGTATGAAAATAAATGACAAGTAGGAGACTTGCTCCTGCAAGAGGTTTAGCAGATCCTACACGCACAGAATGCCTCCTTAACAAAAAGTGGTATGTTTTGACTCTAAATTTAGCCTTTCAAAACCTCCCTGTTCTGTACAGAGGCTCCATTGTCTGGAGCAGGTTGAGAGCCAGCCCTCCATCTGCAACGTGGCACCTCTCAGTTATCGGCAATAACGGTCGTTGCCAGTTTGTCACCACTGGGATCATTTAGTGGATTTAACATTAATAAACTGAACCCCATCAAGTAACATACAAATTGCAAATACCTTCAAAATTATTGAAGAAAGGCATAAGATTAAATCCAGAGACAGGGAAAAAAAAAGTTATTATAAGATCAGCAAAATCCCACAAAACTCGCCGCTTTCTATTCAAATGCAACTCTATCGAAAAGCTGCGCACACGCCAGGCTGGATGCCATTTACAGCACTCTGCAGAGAGAAACAACAAACACGGTTTTCAGAAGATAAGGCTTTTCACAGCCGCTTTTATTATCATTACACTAATTATTCTGGGATATTCGTTCCTTTCTTGTTCAAGAAACATGGAAAATTCAGAAAGAAAATGCAGTAGAGTATTTTCCCCCTCCCTTTCTCTCCCCCATCCCATTCCTTTTGAGAAAATTGCTAAAGGATCTCTCTTAGGAGTCTAAAAGTAAGATACTAAATACAGGCAGACAAGAGATTGTCACTTATATTCAGTGTTTTTACAAAATCTAGTAATTTATAGAAAAGCAAAGTTCTTCAAAATGACCTTTTAGGTACTAGACAATTTATTTGAAGTGGGAGAAAGAGGAAAAAAATCAAGAGGACTTTCTCCTGATAGTATGAAGTGCACTTAGTAAGAGAAAGCTGTTGAAAACACTTATACTCTATTTTAGGTCTTTCTACTGTTGCCCATCACCATGGTATCAGAACATCTGAAATGTAAAGTAGATTAGTGAACTCTAAGTCCCTGTGGGGTTTCTGGTTCTTTGTCATTTTTGGTGTACACAGAATCCCATGTGAAGTCCACATGTGCTTATTTCAAGCGAGGATGAAAGCAAATTCAATTTTTCTACAGTGCTGCACAAGAGGATAGAGCTACAGCAGTTTCTTAAATTGGCCAAGTTTAGGCTTTGTCCACTTTCCTCTGGAATTTTATTCCATAATCAGGCCCCTTTTTGGACATGACACCTATGCTGCAGAATTTGAAGCTGGTATTTCAGATTCTCTGAGGTCTCGATAGGTGTCTTGAGGTGTCAAATATGTGTCTTGGTTCAAATACCTCTTTTCTAGGTTTGAATGGGTTAATTTTCTCACTGGTAATTCTGTGCAATTACTCAAATGGATGTGAATTCATGACACATTTTTTTTATAGCTCTTGCTTTTACCAGAATAAAAACCCAGTCCCTGTCACTTTGCTGCGTCTCTCCTAATATGACAGCTAGGACCATCACTGTCACAGGTTAGGTGATGGAGCTGTTATTACAGGGAACATTACAACTCAAATGATGGGATTTTGTGGTCATCTGGTTACGCTGTGCAAAATTATGTTGGAATAGAACTAACAATGAAACATTTACAGCCATTACATAAAACATAAAAGGATGAAAGAACAAAAAAAATTGAGGGGGGAAAACAAAGGATTGGGAGATATTCTCTGGTGCAGTTTGTCCCCTGACACAACCATTCCTATTCCTCCTACAGCTCATGGTTAGAGCTGCAGAGATGGCCTGAGCCACTCTCAGAGTCCAGCAGGTCCATTGCAACCATGAACAGCCTCCAGGTCACCTAACTCTGGGTCCCAGGGGTGGGGTCTGGGCTTCTGGTGACACTGAATGTCCAAGCCAACAACCTTGACAATCTACAGGATGCTGCAAGTAGGCAGAGCTCTAGCCCAGATCACCTAACCTGGGTACATTCACATTGCTGCACAGTCCTGGAAACCACACTTATGCAAATGAATTATTCCACTGATTGCAGGGACTGACTCTGTGCACAATCAGCTGGATGCTACGAATGCAAATTTGCTGCTCTGATGAGTCAAAAGCAAGCTCAACATCTGCACGGCAAATCCGTGCCGACAGGAACACTGCTGCCTTCTCCTCTCTGCAACTCTTGTGCGAGGCCGTGATTGGCAGCGTACAGAGCTCTGTGCAATTTCCAGGGACTCAGTAAACTAAATTGGCTCAGTCCTCCACTCAGAAATCTGTGAAAACTCAATCAGTCAGATCTACAGTAAGTGTCCCTGTGCATCAATCCTGCCCAGGGGTGGGCTGGAGCTGAGGGTCCCATGAGTTTTGTTAGGAACTAGCACCATGTTTCCAAAGGAGCTAACCTTGATCATGTTTTTAATTAAAAAAAAGTCTAGGGCCTGCTTTTTGGGGAGTCACACACAAACCCATGTTGCCTTGGGAATCACTGTTTCCACAGAATAAGGAAACAATCAATTACTGTAGTTAATGCATTCATTTCAAATACTAAGCATAAGTTAAAAAAAAACGTAGGTGCAGGGAAAGTTATCCTTAGAATAGTTTAGCCTAAGGATTTTACCTTTTTTTTGGCACTACTTGTAAAAGTAGCATCTATTTGAAATAATTACAAAGCCAGTATAATCCATTCAGAATCACTACAAAATAAGTGCGAGAAGGAACTCTAAAAATTTTTAAAAGGAGTGAAATCAATGCCCTGAAGATAAATGTAACCGTAAAAAGTATAAGACAAAATCATTACTCAAGGAAGACAAGTCAAATTATTACTGCTTTGATGCATACAGAAAAGAAAAGCGTCTTGATAACTACAGGGAAAACCAAAGTATCACCATTATCACTGAAGAATGTGTTATCAAAAGAGAACTGGCTCCCTGTTATGCCTGTTGCATTCTGAAATTTTGAATAGTAGTGATTTGATTGAACTGACCTCAAAAGAGGTCAACCAGGCCAGCAAACACGGGATGTGATGAACAACCCAGCAAAGGGCACAGCTCTGGAAGAGCTCCCCGAAGGCAGAGCCACGCAGCTCCACACATCTCTGAGCAGCTACCTACGGGTCAGGGCAGTCACAGGGGTGCAGAGCCTCAGGGATACAGGTATTTTGCACATCCAACCATTAAATCTGCTTTGATGTAACAATAACAAGAATATATTTGGAAGATGATAAGAAGAGCCAGACATCGAGGTAGTGAACCAGCTCCCCAGGAATACTATTTGTTTATACAGAGATTTAATTAAAGGGTATAGAGGTTCTAAAGAGACATTATAGAGGAGATGGAGACACATTTTTCTCTGATGTGCCCAGTGAAAAGGCAAGAGGCAACAGTCACAAGCCCCAGCAAAAGAATCGGACATCAGAAAAATTATTCACAGAAGTGAAGCAGCACTAGAAATTGTGCCTTAGAGAGTCTGGGAAACCTCCATCGGTGGAGATAATAAAACTTGGACTAAAGACTTCCAGAGGTCCCTTCCACCATAAACTAGTCTATGCTTTGGAAAGACTGAGGGAAACAGCTTGTCTCGTGCATGTATTTAGATAACCACAACTTTTGCTAAATACATCGGAGGATATTGGATGACCTGATGAAATGAGATGAGCTCAGACAGAGCAGTAACTGAGACTGAAGGAACCCACGCACCCAGCGAGCTTCCCAGTGTCTTACCCTGAACTTGAGCCTTCTGTTTCAGGCTCAGTTTTTCCAGAAGCTCCTTCTCCAGATCCGAAATCCCAGGAGCTGAGGGAGACCCGTGCTGCTCTCAGCACAACCCTGCTGGGAACAGGGGGGAGAAAAGGAGAGAAAGAGAGAAGCTGCCTATTTCCATGTGATAACTTACTTTGGCAATTGAGCTCCATCTCTGTTCTGGCACTGACTGTGCTATGTGCATCCAAACCCCACATTTTATTGTGCACTCAGCCTGCCTGGAGAGCGAGCCATTTTCTGGTATTAACAATCCCCCTGCCTCTTCACAAAATGCTGCTGACAAAATGTTTCTTGTGGACAAACAGCTACAAAACATTTTAAAATAGTGAGTGTTCCAGCATATTCAAACACTTTCAAAATAAAAGATAAACTAAAATAAATTGTAAAAATTAGTGGCTTCATTGGTGAGAAGCAATATCATTTTTTCCTTCATCATTTGTCCCAATCCTCAGAGCAGAGGAGAGGGAAGAAGGATTACTAATGCACATTCCGATATAAGCTGGAGAGATGCAGATTAGGATTAATCTTTTGCTGTGCCAGGCTGTTCCCCCCCAGCAAATAATCCTCCTCCTTTCCCCATGCTCCTGCCCAAGCTTCTCCCCTCCTCACACAGATGAAGGACTCGTCACAGCTGCCTCCCCATCCCCACCTTTCTGTCCCTTCCCATGCAGACACAAGCCATTTTAAGGCCACTTCTCAGTGTCTGAGGTTGGGACAAGATATCTGCTCGTGTGTAGCATCAATTCCTCGCTTGCCTGTCTAGCAACACCACTGAGGCTGTGTTTGGATGGTTTATCAAACAAACCATGGCTTGGCCAGCTACAGAGGATGGTCCTGCATCCTGGGCAGCAAAGGCTGACCTGACCGTCCCTGCACCTGGCTTCAGGTGGGGGATATGGTGACAACATACAGACTTCCTTCTACTCATTAGAGGGCCAATAGATGTACCCACACGTTGCCACTGCTGGTCTGATGTAAGGTACGCGCTTGCTGAAGGGCTGAAAGCACGTCACTGAAATAGCAGCAGCAGGAGAAGCAGCAACGTGCAGCTGGCAGCGGCCACGCTGCCTTCTGTGTCAGTTCTCACCTTCCCTGGAGCTGCCGTGCGAGTTCCAGCTCTCCACGCTCCATCTAGGAAATCTGGGCAAGAAGCACGAGTGAGAGTGCACTCGTTTCCACAGCCTCATTTTTCAGCTTGACTGAGCTAATAATAGAACTCCGACTAACCTTCCAGGTTTGTGTGTTTTTCGGTTTAAACCAGACTCCGAGCACTGTTCCAGTCTGTCTCTGTGGATAAAGATGACAGCTTGTCCTTCGCCTCATCTTTTCATGTTTATGCCATGATACAGCACCTTCCAAGTGGTCTGGCAGCATGGGCTACTGCTAAAGGAGAGTGCACAGAGGGATGAGGGTGAAAGAAAACAGTAAAAAAATGGAGGGAGAAAGGAAAGGAGGGAGAAAGGAAAGGAGGGAGAAAGGAAAGGAGGGAGAAAGGAAAGGAGGGAGAAAGGAAAGGAGGAAAATAAACCTCATTTCAGTAACAGCAGAGGATGGCCTGGGGCCCCCTGCACACGGAGCTGAGATCCAGGTTTGCTACTCACCATCTGAGATTTTTCACCCCTGCGAGCAGCTGACTGATAGAGGCCGGGCCATGTGGCTGGAGGGCTTGTCACCTCCCCACTGCCAGCCCTGTGCCCAGCGCTTCACAGCTCAGCTGGCTGGGTGGGGTTCTGGTTTCTTCTTTGAAGCTTTTGCTCCAAAGCTGAAGAAGAGGCAGGAGGCACCGGAACATGACTAAGCACTGCTCAGAGACACCTTGCTGCTCCGACCACGGTGCATTTTGTAATATATTTGGGATTGCTCTTGAGTTCCAATAAATTTAAGATTGGAGAAAATCCAAATGAAGGGTCTAGGGTTGTAGTCCGAGCTCTTTCCTTGTGAAAGAAATTTCCTTTATTGGCATCTTCAAAGCAGAAGTAATTTTTCCGAGGGAGGTTTGGCAAAAACATGGAAGGTTTTTATAGCAACGGGGCCAAAGGTTTATAAAAGCCCATTGAAGCAATTGCAGTCCAAGGTAATAGGTAGCTATAGACTTAAAGGAGAATTAATAGAAGGAAAACAGCCTGGGAAAGGCAGCAACCTTTGTTTGATTCTTACCAGTACTTTTCCTTTCCAATGCACACACATCAGCACCTCCAAACACCAATATTTTAAAAGAGCGACATGATTTTTAGAAATAGATATTTCAGAATACTTGCAACACTTTAAAGCAATGAATTGTGCTGAAAAATCATTCTTGCTTGCCCCCTGGTCCCATATAAGGCTGTGGTTCCCATTACTATCACCTGGATATGGAAAGTGCTCAGCATGGCAGCCTGATGGGATGTTCTTCCCGAGAGCCCTTTGTATCTAGGATAGTTAGAGCAATGGATAATGAACAAAAAACAAGTTTGTGCAGAGTGTTAACAATTGTAACCAAGTAGAATAAATTAATATCCACAGAAAACTAAAGTCCTACCTAAGGCTCAGCAGAGTCCTTCACGTGTGGATGTGGGACCCCAATGTTCTCTGGCAGAAACAGTTCTTCCCTTGATTATTGGTGCTGGAAGCCAGGCTGAGCTGTCATCCAGAAAGTTTTAGAGCCAACAAATGTTCCCATCTCCAATTGTTTTTCATGCCTGCAATAGCAAGAGCATTCAGAAAAGAACGTGGGCAGACAATAGCAGAAGGATTCTATTTCTCAGGCATGTGTGCTGTGGGGATCATGAAGCTGGGGCAGGAGCTGAACACCTCTTGGCAACGGCATCTCGTGGAGGAAGCCAGAATATTCATTCCTTCTAGGCAAAGAGAAACTACTGTATTTATAAAATGCCATTGTTTGTGTTCTTTGAAAATAAAACTATAACATTTTCTGCTTTGGTCATAGTTTAATCGGTATATTGAGCTGAAAGAGAGCAAAACCGAAGCTGGCAAAATTTTGCCTGGAGGCAGGGGTTTTGTTGTTGTTAACACTGCTCATTAGTTCGTTTTTAATACCTCTCTCTGTGATAATGTCTGAGAAAAGCAGCCACTAGCATCTTATCTCCTTTACTTAGTTCAAGGATTTCTCCCAAGTTCAAGACCAGAAGTAGGAGGCTAGCCCCTACGAACAGCAGTTGCTGGACACTAACGGGCTGGATAAAAGCCACAGTGCCATCAGTGAGAACAGCCCTGGCAGCACCAAGCATGCACAAAGGATGGACCGAGATCCTCTGGCACCCCAGAATAGCCTTCATGTTCCCTCCTGTCTAATTAGACGTTGTGTATTTGTGCTTTAAAGTATCCATAGGTTAATAAGTATATCTGCTCCTCTCAAGCAGCTCCCTGAAGGGATGCTCCATCAAGCAGCTCCCTGAAGGGATGCTCCATCTCTGCAGCTCTGCTGCTGGCTCCTGAGCTGTTGCCCAGGGGAGCCCCATGGTCCGCAGTCCATCCTTTCCAGATTTTTTCGGTTAGGTCTTCTCTACAGTGTGGGTGCTACTATGGTTATGGACCATGGTTTTTGAAGGAATTGCTCCAAGTCCCTTCACTCTTTTCCTCTGATTGCCAAAATTTTACAGCATTTCCAGGTCTTACACTGCTCTCTCCACCATCTGGGAACATCCCAGGATTTTGTTTGGAAAACACAGGCACAGAACACAGAGCTTTGCAATTAGCCTGTCTCAGAGAGGGCAGGGAAGAAGGAAATGAGACAGAGAGTGCAAGTTTTCGAGGAGGTGTTCTGCTGAGTGACACAGTTCACATCCTTACGTGACTCAGGAATAACTGCTTTTTGCATGTTTGCACAATGGTTTGGACCAGAAATAGCCACAATTTTAAAACAGGTTCATGCTGTCCTTCGGGTGGAAGTCAGGGTCTCCAAAGCCTGTTAGAGTTCTTCTTGGCTGTGGAGCCAAGGAAAACAAACCCTTCAATACCAAAGGGTGTTGGGGGTTGGCTGAACCTCAGGCTGCTGCTCCTACCTGTTCGCACCAACCCAACCAAGCCTCTCAGCAGAAAAACAAATCCACCTGCTTCCAGTTCATTCTACATTTTTATCACCGAGGTAAAGGTAAAAGAATGTTTAGGTGCAGATTTTAGCTTAATGCTTTCTTGAAGGAGGGACTGCATCAGGGAAAAATGGTTTTTCCTCATTTAAAAGACAGTAAAATCTGTGATATCCTGAGACTAAAACCTAATTGAGGTAAAGCAGTGAAGATTGATTAAATCAGACTGTTTGTGTTTGCTCAGATGCCTCACACCTTCTTTCCAACCCCTCAATTTTTTCTCCTTGTCTCAGAAAACACACAACACAAATCATTCTTTCAAACTTGCTCCTACCTTGATTAAAAAAAAGGAAAAAAAAAAAAGGGCTTTACAATTCTAATGCTGTAACTGCTGCACATATGCCAGAAGTTTGTTCCTACTGTGTCAGCTCATACAACAGCTTGCCCTTATCTACGCAGCACAGAGATTTGAACAGGTTTAAGAGAGCTTTCAGAAATTTAAATTCTCTGTTTACCACCTGGTAGCCTCTTCTGCTTCTCGGCACACAGTTCCTACCACGCTGATGAACAAACACAGCCCCCTCCTAGTGCACAGATATTCCTCCAAAAGGAGTGATATAAATTATGGTGAAGTCCTAATCCAGTTCAGCTTGAGGGAAATGCCTGGCCACTGGGTGTTGCAGAAATAGGAAAGGATTTTAGGGCTCTCTACTATTTCCCAAACTGAGTAGAGATGTGACTGTAAGAAAAACCAGATCATCGTCCCCTGATTAGCCATGTCCTCACAGCCCTTGCTAAGGGAAACAGCAGTCAGGGTCAAAATAAACAGCAAAGTTTGGAAAGGTTTGGGAGAAAATTCCCAAGCCATCAAAATGTGGCCTTTGGGATGATGGAAGAAACAGCCCACTACATCTCTGCCACCAGGTATCCCTCCAGGGCACATCCTCCTGGCTGACACCTTCCCAAGACAGCACACACAGCCTCAAGCTTGCTGGATAACCCCACATGAAATTGCATAAAAGCTGCGAGCATAAAGCATAAAAGCACGACAAGTTGTGTATATACATTCTACATACATAGGACATACAGATATATAAATGTATAGGACATAAAGAGATACATATATGTCCTAATACAAGATATAGTTACAGAAGTTCAACTTGTAAGAAAAAATAAGCCTGGATTGCCCAAAAATGAAGGTGCAAAATGCCAGCAAGATCAAAATGATATTTAATCCATGTGACAGTGAGTGTCACTTTCCAGAGGCCAGGCTGCTGGAGCATCCTCCAGCGTATGATCACCTCACCCGTCAGGCAGGCAGGTGGGTGCATTGGGCAGCTTC